>PVKU01009369.1:23873-62803 GCA_004027475.1 Anoura caudifer
TTTTTTTTTTTTTTTTTTTTTGTCTTGGTTGCCTGTTATGTAGTAAGTGGTGGAGCCTTAGGTGTTCACCAAGGTGGGGCAACACACTTGAAGCATTGTGACACTGTATGTGGGGGATGGGTCAGAGAGGGAACTGTGCCTCTTGCTCTGCTTTTTGCCTATTTTCAGTAACTTCCCCCGCCACCCACAATTAAATTGGGCCCTTCTGGTGCTGATTCCCAGGTGGGTAGGTTTGTGTATGTTCTGGGACCCCGTGGGTCTCTCCAATGAACTCTCCTGAGAGGCTGGGAGTTTCTCCCACTGCCAACTCAACCCCCACAAGTGTTTTCAGTCAGAAGTTTTGAGGCTTTATTTCCCCACATTGGAGCCTTGGGTGTCATGGTCTGTCTCACTCCCCAGTTCTTCCTCCCAGTTTATCTGCATGTGAATGTGGGATCACCCAGTCTGCAAGCCACTATCTTGCCCACCCCGGTCCTCCAGCGACTGCCTTGCCATGAGTCCTCTCCACCTGGCTGCCTGTCTCCACCCCTCCTACTGGTCTGGATGAATGTTTCTTCTTTAACTCCTTGGTTGTTGGAATTCCATACTGTTTGATTTTTCTGGCAGTTCTGGTTGTTTATTGTTTTTAAATTTGTTGTCCTTCTTTTGGTTGTGGGAGGAGGTACAGTGTGTTTACCTACACTTCCATCTTGGCTAGAAGTCCCTAGTTTTAGATTTTTTAAAGAACTTACTTCTTAAAACTAAAATACAGTGGACTAAAAGTATATATTTTTAAAGTTTTAGATCTTGATCAATCCAAGAGGAGAAAGGTGTGGAGAGAAAACAGATGAGGAAGGGTAAAGAGAAAGGAAGCTCAAGACAGCTAGAAGGAAAAATAGGGAACAGTGTCCATCCATCCTGCTCTTGTATCCCATAATTCTACTTCCACTCTCACTATATATATGCATATTTTTAATCCTCATCCAAGGATATGTTTATTGATTTTTAGAAGAGAGGAAAGGAGAGAGAGAGAGGGAGAAACATTGATTGGTTGCCTTTTATTCGCTCTCCAACCAGGAATTGAACCCACAACCTTTTGGTGTATGGAGGTGATGCTCCTACCAACTGAGCCAGTTGGCCACGGCTCCACACACTTTAACAAATCAAGTGCTTGTTGCTTAGTTCAAACCTGTAAGTCATATTTCAAGCTGAATTTCAAGTTGCAGTTTTACCTTTGTGTGTACATAGGAGTGTACCTAGATATCATTGCTGTCCTAGGTGCTAAGGAATCAAATGCCAAGGAGACTGGAACTTGCGTCTGAGACTTAGGATGTGAAAGGGATGAGAGTGTTCAGAGAAGAGATATAAGTAGAGCCACATCATGAAGGTTGCTGATTAACTTAATTTTCAGATAGAAGTCTTGTTTTAGATCAGGAAGGCTTTCCTTGGGGATTACTTCTGTCCTAAGTTATTTTTATCTTTCAGACATTCCTACTAGCTCTAATTGTATCCCTAGATCTGTGCTCCATATTTTCTTATCTAGACTCTCATTTTTTAACTGTCTTCTTATATTCTGTTTTCTTCAATTCATTCACTAATTCAGTATTTCCCCACGTCCAATTGCCTATTCAATGTTTCTACTGGGGTTTTTAATTTAGCACAATATTTTTGATTATCCTTATTTAATATTTCATGATCTAAGATTATGTCCTTCTCATTGGTTTGCTTTGGTTGAAGAGAGGCAGCATCCTTTAAATCCTATTGACAAGACAAATATGATGTCTTCTATAAACTTCTATTTTACATCAGAGGAAGGAAGCTTCTCTAAATCTCCAGAAATTTATGGACCTCTTCTTATGAACTGCAGAATCTCTTCATAGGTCCCTGAATTTATAGTCTTACATGGGAAGAGCTATAGTTTCCCAGGGTATCATAGTAAATACATTCTTTTGGGGTTTCCCTCATCAACACAGGATGGCTGCCATAGCTCCTGACATAACAAACATTCAAAGTAGAAAGGAGATGGAAGAGGTGACACCAGCCACACCAATAGTTTTTTTCAGGAAAGCAAAATCTTTTTCAGAAGCCTCTCGGAAAACCTTCAGTGTTCAAGTGGGTCAGATGGGCACCCCTAGCTGTAAGGGAGGCTAGAAAAGCAAGTGGTTAGCTCTTTCAGACTATATACTGGAGGTGTGCAAGAAAGAAAGGGTTTGGCAATGGGTGGATGGATTACCAATCTACAATGTTTGCCACAGGGCCTAAAGGGTGGGCTTCCCAAAAGGCCCCTCCCCACTTCCTTTTCCCCATCTCCTAGAGAGGAACAGCCCTTACTTTTCATAGACCTTTTCCATTACATTCCAGACAAATAAGACTCAGCTCTTAATGGCACCCTTTAAATTCAGTTCTTATAACATTAAGATTCAGGAAAAATTCCTCTAGTTTCTGGCAGGGAGGCAATACCCATCCTTGGTTTCTAGAGCTGCTGCTACAGCTATTTTCATATTTGTTTATTCTTTTGAGCATTTGCATGAGAATTTATGAAAAGGAAGAAGAGTAAAAGGCCTAACCGTGTGTCACAACATCATGCCCCAAAGTCCACTCTTTCCTTTGATAAAAACTTTGTAATTTTCCACCAGCCATTTTATTGGTCAGTGGCCTCATGGCAAAATCATTCATAGTCAACTAGAAGCTGCAATGGGAAGCAGAATGGGGTATTGGGGAGATGGTGGGATGAGGGAGGCCTCGGGGAAAGAAAAAGAGAACTAGTAGGGAATCGGGAAAAGTGTCTAATGTCAAGTTCATTAATTCAGATGCATGTGGCTCAGTGGTACCCTCAGGCCCAACATGAATAATTTCACATCATTTCCTTTCAGAGCCTATGGATTCCTTTGCCATTCCCTCCAACTCCTTTTTTTCCTCTTTGCTGTCTGGACATTTCTGCTTCAATCTTCCTCCCCTGTTTGATTTTTTTTTTTAACCCTCATCATATGACATATGTTTTTATTTAATTTTTATTTCTCTTTATTGTGAGAAGGGGAATGCTCTATATTTTACTATAATAAAAAGAAAGGAAAAGCATTTAAAATTGCATAAAGTTCTAAAAGAGGTTTTCCCTGTGCATCTGCAATCTTAAACAGGAAAGAAGGAAAGGCTCCTCACACCCAGGCTAGAGAAAGAATGACATCAAGATGAGGAAGGGATTGAGCATGAGTGAAACAGACTGGAGGATGGTGGAAAAGCAGGTCAGTGAGTCCACTGCCAGGAGTGGAAATGGGCAGCCATCATGGCTCAGACACTCTGGGCTGCCCCCCTTGCTGACTGAGAGCAGAGCCATCTTCCTTCAGGAGAGCAAGGTTGGAAGAACAGAAGGAGCCAGCTCACTAGGGACCCACCTTCCTTCTGACTCTCCAGTAAATGGTACCCCAAAGTCTTGCTAGAAAACACAGTGAGAAATTTATCATGCCCAGTAAATCCTCTGCAGAACTGGCTCTGCCAAACCCTCCCTAGGGCATACCTGGGGAATGAAGATGAGGCAGTTGATGGTGGTTGTGCAAACAAAGATTCCTCCGGACGTGAGGCCAAAGACCAGGTTGGGCCAGGAGTGCAAGTATCTGGTGACCACAAAAAGAAGCCCAGTAGCTAGCACCACAAGGTTGACTCCAACCATGATGGTTAAAGACTGATTCACAGGAGGAGAGCTGACGTGGTCAGTCAGGCCAGCCAGGTAGGCACCATACAGCAGCAGCAGACCCTGGAAGCAGAGGGGAGAACCAGAGGCTAGGGCAAGTGCAACAATAGACTCAGGGTCAAAGAGCAGGGGGGTGGGGACTATTTAAAATAAAGATTATAATACCATCCTTACAGGGTTGCTATGAGGATATACTCAGTCATGCGAGGACTCTTGGGTGGCCCCTTACACCTAGTAGGTGCTAAATGTTATTTTCCTCTCCTGCACTGAGAAGGAGTTTATCAGAGGTTGGCAAGACAGGACTCTGCTGGGATGAGGCACAGGACATGATGGTATCGGTGGGTGGGAGCCTTACAGAAAGGGCTCTGGGTACTAGGAGGGTAGTGGGTGTATTGTGCTGCTATGTCCGCTATGTGGTTTTGCACTGCCTGGAGCTGAGGGCCTCATGGAAACTGAAATAGCCCTGTAGTCTGCTCTTCGAGCCCTGTGCTGACGGCAGAACCAGTGCCCTGAGGAAGGGGATCTTTTTTTTAAAATTTTCTCAAAGGCACCATCTGCTTGCCAAGCCATGCACCTGCAAGATTGCATCTGCCCAAAAGGGATGCCTCTTTCTGATTTACACAAAGGATCTCTATAGACTAGCAGTGGCTCTGTGCCAGAGGGTGTTTATGGGAGATGAAGAGTGGAAATGGAGGAGAACAAAGGCAGGCTGGGACCTAGACAAGGCTGTGGGGCAGGCACAGGCAGCAAAGCTCCATCTATACCTTCACCCTCTTGGTGACACTCCTGGCCCCTACCATCAGGAATCCAGGGCCCTATTCTTTCCTTTTCTCCATGAATATAAACCTGCTCTCACATTTCTCATTTGTACTAAGGAGAAAAATGGCTCACAGCACCTTAAAGAACTATATTTAAACAGAAATCAAAGCTTTAATCAATAATACATAATATATAGATTCGACATATGTTCCCTTGACTGTACGCAAGGTGTCATGCTAGGCGCAGGGCAGGAAACTCCTTCAAAGAGAAATGAGTCGTGGTCCTGCCTTTCAAGGAGCTCAGTCTGGTGGGGAGATTGAAGGCAAGACACAAATGTCTGTGTTTTATAACTGAATCTGAAGATGCCATGGGGATGAGGTTGAGTGGGGACCATGGGGATTCAGAGGGAGAACTAACAATGAATATCAGGCCAGGTATCAGAGGACATCTGCCAGTGACCATGAAATCCCCCACCCGACAGCTCCACCTGCAGGGACTGCCCTACTGATACTTTCTGGGAGGACTGACTGCCTAAAGTGAAAGAGTCATCATGGCAGAGATGCCTTCTGGGTGCCCCCAATGTCCAGTGCCCCAACTGGGGCCTGATGTGCCACCCTGAGACCTTCCATGGTTAGAAGATACACCATACACAAGTCAGGAGGCCAGGGGGACCTGACTTTTGGGTAACTGATGCCATCAGGTGGCATTTGGGAGAGCTGGATTTTTGGTAACCTAATCAAAGGTGAATGAAATTAACTCTATGATTGTGAAATTTGACAATGGATTCTACTAAAAGATTTTAATTCCATTAAAATTCTTACCCAATGAGAACAAGGTATTAATAGAGCTCCTATATATCCATGATTCATGCTTAAGTGAATCACATACACATATTTTGTTTGCCTTCACTACGGAGAAGTATGGGGTAATGGGCAGTTGACAGGCTCAGGTGGGGGCTCCTGGAACTTTAAGTTTAGCTTTGGAGACCACGTATTTCTAGTGAAACTCCTACTCTGCCAGTAATCCATCAACCAGGCCTTTCTGTGCTGATAATTGACAGGCAGCCTCCTGCCATGCAGGGCTTGCCTCATTCATTGAAATAGGCCTGCCCTATGCTCCCCAGAGCCAGATTCTCTGTCCCTACAAGCTGAAAACCAGCTAATAGGACAGTTGGTTCTAAGGACCTCCTTTAATGCCCTGTGTAGGTATCCTGTACCCTCTGGAAATGATATCTTACTTTAGCCACCTAACGGAGACAAATGAGTCTAATGATGGAAATTCAGTGCAGAAGACACTTGAGGCAGCTGGAATCACTTGAAGGATATCACGAGTATTGTCATTTGTCTTAGGGCCAGCTCTGCTTCCAGCCACAGTGAGAAAGGTAGGTGGGTGAATGGCAGCAGGATACCTTGACACAAATCTTTCTTGCAGGGATTTGGGAAGGAAACTGATATTGCCAAATCAACTTAAAAAATTAGACCAAGAAATGGGAGAAACATTAGGTGAATTCCACAGGATTTGGGGGAGAACAAAATGAGGGAGTGCAAAGAGTTGAAAAAGTGACTCTTCCCAAAGTAGAGACATAATAAGGGTCATGGCTTTCAGATTTATGTATCAGCAGAGGTCTTCCCTGATTTCAAGATCCTTTGCAGGAATCACCTCATTAATTTCCTCTCTACACCTATTTTGTTGTTGACAGACCATATCCCAGGGAGATGTGGTTACCGACCTTGCATCCCAAAATGAGAGCAATCCAGACATCAGAGTAGCGGGAAGCACAGAAGTGTGTGCTGGTCAGCGAGCAGGACACTTCTCTCCCTGTCACCTGAGAGGGACACAAAGTAAGGGCTGAGGGCACCCACAGTTATGAGGAATACACAGTAGACCCCTATGAAGACCTTGAGCAGGAGCTCCTCTATAGCATATATACTTCCCCCCTGATGTGTAAAAGCCATGAAATTTAGTTGACTCCATTAGATAAGTGAGAGTGACTATTATTTGGAGGAAAAGATGATAAAGTTGGGCTGATATGTGGATGTTTGGCGGCAGCAGGGCTTATACCCTCTGCTGGGTGCTTTGCTACTAAGATGATTCACATTGGTGCATCAGCAAAATTACAATTTACAAATTACAATTACAATTTATTCATGGGGTGAAATTTCACACCATGTTCGGGCTATTTGTTAAGTTAAAACTTAAATGTTAAATCTGCATTGTCAAGATTCCACTGTATTCCTCAGCCTCTTGTGAGGCTGGAAAAAAAATAGTATTTCCTCTTAATTGAACACTATGTACCAGGCACAGTTGACTTCAAGTACATTCTTTTTACCACCAAAGCCCTAAGAGACAGGTGGTATTATCTCCACTTTGCATGTGAGGAAACAGAGACTTAGAGAGGTTAAATGACTTTCCCAAGGTCACATGGCTAGAAAGTGGTAGAGCTTGGATTTGAACCAGAGTTGAATGACTCAAAAGATGATCTCAAAATACTACTTTTACCTCCCAACACGTAGGGTAGGGGTATCAAACTCATTTTCACAGGGAGCCACATCAGCCTCGCAGTTGCCTTCAAAAGGCCAAAATAATTTTAGGACTGTATAAATGAAACCACTCCTTAAATGTTAAGGAGTTGAAATTCATTCAGCCCTTTGAAGGCAACTGTGAGGCTGATTTGGCCCCCAGTGAAAATGGGTTTGACACCCCTGACTTAGGGGAAGGCAACTTCCAGTTGCTGAAAGTTCTCATTTTTAATAATATGGAAGCAGAGATAACTGCCAGGCAGATTTCAGTGTGCTGACATCGCAGTGCATGCAATTGGAGGATCCCTGCAGCAGGAGGAGCAGTGGGAGTGGTAGCACACTTTTCAGGGAGGGGGCAAGGTCTTCACAGCAGCCACAGCTCCAGACTCTCCCTCTTTGGGTCACTTATCTCCTTGTGGGAAGGAGGCCCACACAGTGTGTGTTACTGGGAGAACAACCCCTGTGTGTCCACAGAAGCCAGTCCCCCCAGTTCAGGAAAGAACCTGAATTCTCCAGGGATTGGGGTCCTCACCGTCATACTGACACCAAGAATCTGGAGACACTGGATGGGATCAGTCAGTACCCATGTCACAAGCAAGATCACATCAGCTATTACCAGGGCTGCCACCAACCCCAGTAGCTGCAGGTCTTTGATTATCTGAAAAACAGTCAAGGTCATAATTTTCCTTAGCTCAGTGGCTATACAGGGACTAGACAGAGTGCCCTACATGTTCTGAGCTATAGACTCCAGGGTTAGCTCTCCCAAAAAGCTTCAGTCCAGCCATCAAAGGTGAAAGAGACACTAAATATTTACAACAATTTCTGTGTCAATATTATCACTGCCATTAAACATTTCCATTTGTTTATATTTTCTACATCCTGGCTTTTCCAATAAAAAAAGTCAAGGGTTTTATAAAATAAATACTCTATTATTTCCAGATATGTATATATGAGCACATAGAGAAATGGGGAGGTTTCACATAAAGCTATTAACAACCATTAACCTGGAGGACAGCATTGAGAGTTGAGAGTTCTGGAAGAGGGATTGCTAACACTTTCTTTATCCTTATACGAATCACTGAACTTCATACAAAAAATGTGTTACTTTTGCGATTATGAAAATAAAATTAAGAAAATATATATCCTGAAACAGGATGAAAAGTTGAAAAACATTAAGGGAAAGAGAATATAAAGATAATTATGATGAAGGCACAGGTAAGTAGAGTATATAACATTCATGAATTGGGGCAGAAATGTGGGTCTGAGTTTTTGTCAACCAATGGAAAGAAAAAAGCACAACCAGGTGCATGATGCATGGTGTTTGTAAGATAAAAACAAATTGGTTGCTTAATCAAACTGCTCAAAACCAGTGATAAGGAGCAGTTTGAAGCAACCAGCAAACCAAGATACATTATGCATAGAGAAACAAAGATAAGGAAGCCATCAGATATCTCATCAGATACAAGACCAAGTGAGAAGACAGAGGAGAAAAACCCTTATCATATTAAAAGTAAGAAAAAAACTCAACCTAGAATTCCATGTCCAGCAAAAAAATACCTTTCTAAAACAAAGGTGGAATAAAGACTTTTTTTATAAACAAAAGCTGAAAAAATTCAGCACTAGCATACTCACATGAGAATGTTAAATATCCTTCAGCAAAAAGGAAAATAATATCAGAAGAATCCTGTCCAAGGACTGTAAGAGCTCTAGAAATGTTTACTTCGTGGAAAAATATGTGATTTATTTTTATTTTCAAAATATCTTTAAAAGATAACTAATTTAAAAAAATACAATTGTGTGGGGCTTATAACATACTTGAAAGTAAAAATAATAACACAGGAATTGAGAGGGGAGAAATGGAAGCATACTATAGTAAAGTACTAATAGTAGGTGAATGCAAATGACACATAAACTCTTCCAGAAACTGAAGAGGAAGGAATATGTCCCAGTTCATCCTGAAAGTCTGGTATTAGCCTGACACCAGAGCCAGAGGAAGATTTTTCAAGAAAACAAAATTAAAGGACAATATCACTTATGAACATGATACACATACCGTAAACAAAATAAATCAAACAATGCAAGAAGAGGATAAATATGATCAAGTGGAGTTTGTCTCAGGAATTCAAGGTTGGTTTATGATCCTAAAATCATTTAATGTAATTCAACACATGAACAACTAAAAATGAAAAGAATGTATAATCATGTCAACAGACACAGAAAACACATTTCATAAAACCTAACATCAATTCTTAATAAAAACTCTCAGCAATATAGGAATAGAAGGGAGCTTCCCCAACTAAATAAAAGGCATCTACAATAAAATTATAGCTAAAATCATATTTTGTTTTGAAAGACTGAATGTTTTCCCCATAAAATAAAGAACAACTCAAGAATGTCTGCTCTCAGCACTTCTGTTGAACATTTTACTGTTGTTTCTAGCCAGTGCCATCATCATACAAGAGATTGGACAGAAACTGTCTTTATTCACAGAAGATGTGATAATCCACATAGAAAATCTGATAGAATCTATAAAAAAGCTACTAGAATTAATAAGTAGGTCAGTATGGTTTTCAGCAAATAAAAAATCAATTGTATTTCTACATATTAGCAACAAAAAATTAGTGAAATAAAAAATAATAGCATATTTTTATGCTCCGCGTATAGGAGCATAAAAATATAGAATACTTAGAAATAAATATAATAAAAGATGTGACAGACTTTCACTAAAAAAGTACAAAAAATTGCTGAGAGAAGACCTAAATAAATGGAGAAATATAATGTGTTAATGGGTTAAAAGACAAAATATTGTTAAGAAGTCAACTCTCAAGGAACTTCTGGCCTAGATAGAATTGTAGGTAGATACACTTTGCCTCTTTGCACAACCAAAAGAAGTACAACAACACACTTAAAAAGCAAAAAATTACCAGAACTGCAAGAAAATTGAATAGTATGGAAGTTCAACAATCAAAATTTAAAGAAGAAACATTTATCCAGACTGGTAGGAGGGAGAGGGGCAGCCATGGTGGAGAGGATGAGCAGCAAGGCAGCAGCTGGAGGACCGGGCGGGTGAGTCAGTGGCTTGTGGACTGGGTGGCTCCCACATTTGTGTGCAGATAAACTGGGAGGAACAACTGGGGAGCAAGACAGACTGTACAACCCAGGGTTCCTGATGCAGACACTGGCCCGCAATGTCCACGTCATTATGGATGAAATAAGATATTCACATGGACTACTGAGTCCGGTGGAGGAAAAAGGATAGCATGGCTTTTCTCTCAAGGGGAGCAAAAGCCTTTGCCCTTGCTTTGATGAGCTTTTATTGTCTTACTGGGCACATTACATGAAGGTCCTTATTAACTATGCACAGGTTTGCTTTAGGTGGTTACCTTTTACAGACAACAAAGGGACCAATGCCACTAATCACATCACAGAAGAAGGATATTAGCAAATGAAAAGAGAAAAGTGGTTGAACTGGTTACACTCATCCTAGGAAGTTTTAGCATGGATTTTAGGAAGTTACAATAAGCGCTTGCTGTCCCAATCCAGGGTGAGGGAGTTTTAGCAAAAGCAAGTCCCAAAGCAGCTTAGGTACAAATGCAGGCCTGATTCCCCATGGGAGAACCCATCCGTGGGTGTGGGTCCTGTGCATCTCCGAGTGGGAGCTGAATGCTCCCAAGCATCTCCCAAGTCCCGCAGAATGGTCTCCTACAGGGTCCAGCATGGGGGAAAAGAAAGTCTCAACACCTCTGGCTGTAAAAATCTGTGGGGGTTGTGGCAGTGGGAGAAACTCCCAGCCTCACAGGATGGTTTGTTGGAGAGATCTACAGGGCCTTAGAATGTACACAAACTCACCCACTGAGGAATCAGCACCAGAAGGGTCCAATTTGTTTGTGGATAGCAGGGAAAATGACTGAAAGCTGGCCAAGAGTGGAGCAAGTGGCATTGTTCCCTCTTGTGCCCCTCCCCCATAGACAGCACTACAGTGCAACAACATGGGTTGCCCCATCCCAGCCAATACCTAAGGCTCTGCCTCTTACAATGTAACAGCTGCACCAAGACAAAGAAATAAGGCTCAAATGAAAGAATAGATCAAGACTCCAAAAATACAACTAAGTGATGGAGAGACAGTCAACCTATAAGATGCAGAGTTCAAAACACTGGTAATCAGGATGCTCACAGAAATGGTTGAGTATGGTTGCAAAGTAGAGGAAAAAGTGAAGGCTATGCAAAGTGAAGCAAAAAAAAAATATACAGAAAACCAACAGTGAAGGGAAGGAAACTGGGACTCAAATCAGTGATTTGGACCAAAAGGAAGAAATAAACACTCAACCAGAAGAGAATGAAGAAACAAGAATTCAAAAAAATGAAGAAAGGCTTAGGAACCTCCATGTCAACTTTAAAAATTCCAACATCCAAATCACAGGGGTGCCAGAAGGAGAAGAGGAAGGGCAAGAAATTGAAAACTTACTCAAAAAAATAATGGAGGAGAATTTCCCCAATCTGGCAAAGAATATAGACTTCCAGGAATTCCAGGAAGCTCAGAGAATCCCAAAGAAGTTGGACCCAAGGAAGTATACACCAAGACACATTATAATTACATTACCCAAGATTAAAGATAAGGATGGAATCTGAAAAGCAGCAAAAGAGAAGGAGACAGTTATCTATACAGGAGTTCCTATAAAACTAATAGCTGATTTCTCAAAAGAAACCTTACAGGCAAGAAGGGGCTGGAAAGAAGTATTTGAAGTCATGAAGGGCAAGGACCTACATCCAAGATTACGCTAACCAGCAAAGCTATCATTTGGAATGGAAGGGCAGAGAAAGTGCTTCCCAGATAAGGTCAAGTTAAAGGAGTTCATCATCACCAAACCCTTATTATATGAAATGTTAAAGGGACTTATCTAAGAAAAAGAAGATCAAAACTGTGGACAGTAAAATGACAACAAACTCACACTACCAACAACCAACCCTAAAAACACAAAAATGAACTATGAAAACAACTAGAACAGGAACAGAATCACAGAAATGGAGATCGCATGGAGGTTATGAGCGGGGTGGGGGGAAGAATGGGGGAAAAGGTACAGGAAATAAGAAGCATAAATGGTAGGTACAAAATAGACAGGGGGGTGTTAAGAATAGTATGGGAAATGGAGAAGCCAAGGAACTTATATGTACAACCCATGGACATGAAGTGAGGAGGGGGATGCTGGTGGGAGGGAGGGTGCAAGGGAGAGAAGAAAAAAGGGGAGAAAAAATGGGACAACTGTGACAGCATAATCAATAAAATATATACTTAACAAAAAAAGTCAACTCTCTGCAATTTGGTCTATAAATTCAACACAATCTCATTAAAAATCTCAGTAGAATTTTTGCCAAAATTTGCAAACTGATTTGAAAATCCATATGAGAATTAATTCAGTGGACTTAAAATAGCCAAAACAATATTGAAAGAGAAGAACAAAGTTGGAGAACTAATATTCCCTGATTCAAGATTTAATAGGAAGTTACAATAATCAAGATAATATGGTATTTGTGTCAAAATAAACTACATCAATGAGACAGAGTACAATTCAGAAACAGATCTACTTGTCTATGGACAAATGATTTTCAACAAAGGTACAAAGTTAATTTAGCAAAGAAAGGACAGTCTTTTCAAATGATCTTGCTGGAACAATTGGATATCTATATGTAAACAAATGAACTTTGATCTATACAGCATACCATATTTAAAAATAACCTGAAAAATGGATCATAAGCCTAACTGTGAAAACTAAAACTCTTAAAATTTGTAGAACATAGGAGAAAACCTTTTGGGGCCTTGGGTTGGGCAAAACTTTCTTAGATCTGATATCAAAAACATGATCAATAAAAAAAGTAGAGAAAGTAAACTTCATCAAAATTAGAAACATCTTTTTGAAAGACACTCTTCAGAGAATAAAGGAGAAGCCACAATCTTTGCAAATTCTGGAAAAAAATCTTTGCAAATCATATACCTGATAAAGGACTTGTATCTGGAATAAAAAAAGAATGATCAAAACTCAATAATAAACAACTAAACTTCAAAATGTGTGACAAATGAGCAGGTACTTCACCAATTAAGATATACAAGGTATGGCAAAAGTAGGTTTATAGTTGTGAGTATGCAAAACACAGTTTATTCTTGTATTATTATTATCAATCATTGTATTATTTTCCATATGAACAACTGTGAACCAACTTTCACCCCACTCTGTATACATGTGAAAAGATGCTCAACATTGCATTAGGGAAATGAAAATTAAATGACAGTGAGATACTATTACACGTGTCAATTAGTATGGCTAAAATGAAAAAGACCAACCAACTCAAATGTTGGTGAGGGTGTGAAGGAAAGGGACTCCAAGATTCTGCAGGTGAGAATGTGACATGGTACAATCAATCTGGAAAAGTCAGGCAATTTCTTAGAAAGTTAAACGCACACCTACCATGTGATAAAACCTTGTACTCTTGGGTTTTTAGCCAAGTGAAATGAAAGCATATGTCTATGTAAAGACTTGTATATGAATATATTCATAGCAGTTTTGTTTTTAATAGCCACAAACTGGACACAAACCCAAACATCCATCAATAGGATAAACAAACTGAAATGTGTCTACACCTTGGAACACCACTCAGCAGTAACAAGGAAAGAACCACTAAGGCACACAGCAACATGTTGCGTACCGTTCTGCTTGGCTTCAGGAGCTGTAACCCCCACCTCATGGCTAGGCTGCATAAGAGCCCAAGGGACCTGCTTCATCTGGGTCTGTTCTGTCAAGAGGACCTGAGCCACTAAGGAGACAAAGCTTATCTCCCTGGCAGGAGCGCCACTTCTGCTTCATCCATCTCTGGCCCCAATGCTTGGTTGGTTAGTCAATGATGGGTAAGACCCCTCAAGGGAGGGGCAACCCAAGCCAGAGGACCTTGGAAGGCCCTCATGGAAGGACTCAGAGGGCTGCAGCAAAGAGGAGGTGATGGACCCTCGCCCCCCAGCTATTCTGACATAGCCTGAATCCCCATTTCTGTCTGGGAGATGTCTCCCTTATCCCTTGCTTCCTGGCTCTAATCCACTTACGCCTATGACGGAGGGCGGTGCAGCCCTGTGCTGGCCAGAGTGGCTCCCCAGGCGATAGGGCATAAGAAAGAATTCATAAAGTCCTACGAAACCTGCTTTGACAAGAGTGCTCTCATTTAAATGATAAGGGTCTGAGGAGGAAATGAGTATGTCTCCCAAAGTTTTGCAACCCCCTTTCCTGACAGACACTGACTCAGATTAAGCCCTCAGATTTCTTTGAAATGTTATCCATTGTTTGATCCTTGCTGCCTGACATACCTGTATTCCTGTGTATTTGAACCCAATAAAAGCCCATTGAGAAAGGGGCTCTGGGTCCTTCTCCTTTGAGAGATCAACCACCTCTCCTCCCCAAGCAGATCATGTCTTGGTAGTTTTATTTTCATCTGTGACGGAGGGATGGGGCTCTGCAGGCGGAGCCCCCCCAACAGCAATATGTACGAATTTCAAAGTAATTACGCCAAGTAAAAGAAGACAGACCAAAAAAAAGTACATACTGTATAATTCCAATCTATAAAATTCTGGAACATGCAAACTCATCTACAGTAACAGAAGACAGACCAATGGTTGCCTGGGGACAGGGACAGAGGAAGTAAGGATTGGACAACAGGGAGATAAAGATGTATGAGGAAGCTTTTGTGGATTATACACCAGGTTTAATGAGTGTACACATACACCAAAACTTATGAAATCATACATTTTGAATATGTGCAGTTCATAGCATGACAACTATGCCTCAATAAAGCTATTTTTTAGAAAAGGAAATCAGTGTTCTAGGGGGATGAATAAACTTTTTATCCTTTAGGCTGTCTTCTTCATATGTATGGGTAGGCACAGCTGAGCTTTTGAATATAGTCACCATTATTCAATAATGTTTGCTAAAAAAAAAAAAAAAAGTACCAATTCAGAGAAGTAAACACCCACTGCGAGATATATTGGGTTTGGGCTGAGCCAACAGACAAAGAGTTTGAGGTTTGGGCAGCTCTATCAGGGACCCTGACAAAAGGGGGACCCTGACAAAAGGGGGTAGTATGACATCTGGTAACTGGGACATGTAGGTGATCTGCTGCCACATAGCTTCTAGGGATGATTCCACCTGCTGAATGGGTGTCCTCTCCCTTGCTCACTGCTCCATGCCCATCTTTCTTAGTGCAGAGAGTGGCCTCCTATGTAGAAAAGAACTGGGCTCCACCGAGGGAGTAACTGCTTACACTTGCTAGAGGTTCTGTGTCCTCTCTCTCCCCCTTCACTTTCAGCTCACACCTGTGCCAAGCAACAGTCTCTCTGGGCACCTCATGTTGGTGCCACATAGTGGCCAGCTCACATCACCAGAGCGGTAGCTGGGCCTGGGGTGCATTTGCAACAGAACCTATATTCAAAGACTTATCTCTCCAATAGCAGGGGCACACAGCTTGGAGGCTTAGACGGCCACGCGAATCCAAGGTTTGAAGTAAGGAGCAGGAACTTCAGACTAATGTAAAGGGGCCAGACCTAGAAATCTGACAAAGCTTCTCAAGCTTCTAATGGATAGTGACCCTGCCATCTGCAGTTAAAAGGTGTGTGCTTGCTGCCTACTCACCACTCTCTTGTCTGGGACCCTCTGGGTAAACACCTTGTAGAGTCGCCAGCTCTTCCCCAGAATGGGTCCAAACACAAGGGAGGTCCCAATGCACAGCATAGACAGCCTTACCTACAGGTAGAGATAGACAGGAGCAAAAGGCATGAGAGGAACCACTGTTATTCTGCATATATTTTGAACTGCAAAGCCTTAGTCCACACAGCCTTGGAGCAGAAAGTGGACTTCATTGACAAAGCATTCTAGGGATTGCCTCTGAAAGTGCCCACACCAAGGACAAAGGCAACTGCTACCCTCAGGAGCAGCTGATTTAAAAATGATCAAAACTTTGGCATTATACTTAAAAAAAATCTAAGACTTCACCTACCTGAATAAGAGTTTCCATTGAGCTTCCCCCTGAAGCACCTCGATCCTGAATCCCAAAGAGGTAGGCACTGCTGTAAGTCAGACAGCTGCCCAGTAAGGTCACGATATTCAGGTTGGGACTGGACATCTTCACAATCCTGGAGGGAGGCAGGAAAAAAAGACAGTTACGGTCATGATTCCACACCTGGGAGTGGATAGCGCTCCCCACCAGCATCATCTCTGGTGCAGCCTCAGAGTGAAGGGCCACTGGGAAGAAACTGATTTATAGCCCTGTAAAATACTATTATGATTTATTTAAATTTGTTTTCAAAGAGAACTAAATTCTGGCACTCCTTGCTTTCAAGTCTTTTAAAAGAAGGCCAACTTTTAAGAGTTGGGAGTTTTTCCTGAAGTTTGTGGTTGCTAAGAGACTGCTGTTTGCAGCCTAGTGAAGACATAGCTAGCAGGTAGATACTGAAAGAGATATAGTTTGAAGCCTTTAGAAACGAGCTGTAAACTACTATTTGGGAAAAGGTTTGGGAATTTTTTTCATACACTATTAATTTATTTGATAAGTAAACTGTCTCCTTGTCTCTGCCTGACTGAGAGAGAAAGGGGAATCAGGAATTGAAAGCAGGAAATATGGCAAGGGTCTTTTCCTGAGGAGTTCTAAGTAAGGTTACCGAGCAATGGAAGGATTAGAGGGAGGTTTGGACAGCAAGGGTCTCAGACAAACCCTGGGCACCAACAGAGGCACAGGACAAGGCAGATATGTGTGGATTTGTTAACCTTAATGGAAAACCAGGCTTAAGCTGCTTTTTTGTTTGTTTGTTTCCTTTTTGTTATGGATAAAAATTGAGAAGTAAAAGCAACTGGTAATTAAAGAGGAATGTAATTGTATTTAAAAATTTGAGTCTAAATAGTGTATTTTACATAAATGCAATATTTATTCTGAATCATATGATAAATATACTTAGTTATATTTTTATTTTTAATAATCTCTGAGGAGAAAAGCATTGCTATCTATAAACCTGGATTACCTGGCTGACCACCTTAAAGTCCAGGGCCAAGGTAAAACCATCTGCTTAATGCAGGCTATTTTAACAGCAGGCAAAATGTCTAGGAGGCATTAAACTGTTGGCTAGTGCTGGATTTGCAAACATCATAACTACCACTGGCCCAGCTTGATTACTTCACGGTTGGTAGCATAATAACATCCACACACGTAAGAACACCAAAGCACTGCCCCAGGACGCTGGCCCCAAGTATGGTCACCATAAGCCAGAGTTCAGTTAAACTTCCCCTTGTCTTGGAGCAAAAATCTTGAGTTTTTTCCTCCTCTAAAGTGAAAACAACTTTCATGCATTGCCCTTATTAAATGGGGATAATAATACCCCTCCCCCTCAGAGCTGTGAGGACTTAATGAGGCAATATAGCAAGGTGTGTGGCATAGGACCTGGCACATAGTAAGCGTATTGTCAACGGGAGCTGATGATATGGCAAATCTTACCATATCCCAGGATTTAGAACCTAGGAATCACCTTTGCTTCTGTTTGTTTATAACCTATACCCAGTCAGTTGCCAATTGCTTTTACTTGTTATTTCGAAATCTCTCTGAGCTTTCCCTCACTCTCTATTCCTGCTACCATGTTTATTCAAGATACAATTGTGTTAGGAGCGGTGGAAGTGGAGTCAGATGTGACGAATGGGAACCCTGGCTCTGTCTCTCACAGCTGTGTGACGATGGGCAAGTCACACAACTAGTCCTAGGTTCCCGTCGCCTCACGTGTGAAATGGAAATAATACCACCTTTCATGCACACCCCACAGGTTATTGCAAAGATCAGATGAGGTGTGCACCAAAACTCTTTGAAAACTACAGAGTGATGCAAAAATACTAATTTTTAGATTTTTAGTGTAACCTTTAGCTCTCTGTAACACTCATTTTTCCCTGTCCTAATGCCTCCTGTATGTTACTTTCAGACATTTTTTTAAAATACCACCATCATCACTTAACAAGAAAGCTGCATGTATAAAGAACATTTTTATACTGTTTGTCATAAGTCTCCTGTATCAAATTTAAGATCCAGCCCTAACATTATCAGTCTCATGTCTTCAAACTGTGGACTCACGGAGAGATCTTCCCTAGATTCTTTATCCTTTCCCATAAGAAGGAGACTATGTGGTGAATATTGACTACTGAAACGAGAGCAATGCTAACCAGCAGCTCCACAAAACATCTGTTAAGAAGAGTAATACATCTGAGAGACCAGCACCAACACCGATTCAGAAAGGAGAGCACCGTTGAGCTGGGATGGGCCAGGAGGTGCAGTCAGAAGTTTGGGCAGTGGTATTGCTACTGGGTGGGCTCCTGCAAGACCAGTAACCGAGGCCGTTCCTCCTCATGGCCACCTACAAGCTCCTGGGCATGAGAAATAAACATCTAATGATGACCTCCTCACTCAGCAACATCCCAGGTTTCACAGCCTCACATCTGTGTGGCCTGACAGGTAGGTTTCTTTCTTCATTCTTCATTCTAGACCCATTTTATTTGAACACCACTGTATAGTCAGATTGCCCTTCATGTAATTCAGTATTGCATGAAATCCTGATATGGAACTCCTCCCCTTGCTGACTTGGGAGGAATTCTATTTAGTTGTTTTTGACAAAATATGTTACATAGTCTTCACATCTCAGAAGTTGATACAAATTCATTTTTCAAATGGACATATTATGGATTTATATGTGTATATTTCATAGTAAAACAGTTTTACTGAGAACTTGCCTCAGAAAAAAAAAATGAAAGGAAAATGATTTACCTATTTTATTTGGCCAAGGTAATACCTGTAGAGTCACTAAAAAGTGAATCATCTCCAATTCAGTACTTGAATTATATATGCCTGGGGAATGTCTTTGATAGCAATTCAACCAGCAATGTCATTTATATTTTTTCTGTTGAACTAAAAGATGAAACTGCATTTGCTGAATATTTTAATCAATTGCAACCCATAATTTCCACAAAGGAAAAAGATTTAAATATATACTTAATTGTAAAGAGCGAGTACAAGAGATAAAAGCTTGGACTGTGTTAATGGCAGTCAAAAACAAGATGGTTTTTTTAAAGTGGTTTACATGCTGATCTCATAATTTTCTTCATTTGTTGATTGGCAATATAAAGCAAGGGCTCTCTTGATTTTTTATTCTCAAGTAAGTTCTCAATACTTAAGAGAAATACATCCATCTCCATCTGCAGAACTTGTGTGAACTTGGATTATCATCTCAACAGCCTATAAAGAATTCAGATGTGTCAGTGACATTCACCAGGGTATAGGTATGATGTTTTAAAAATTGTTATCAAATATTGGTTTCTGAATTTGGAGGTTTATTATTCTTAGAATTATGGGGCACTGATGGGTCATGCTATTGTTTCTTTTTAACAATGGGTAGAGACCGAGCTTGGAAACACAACCTGCTGATGGAGCAGAGGGTAGTTCTTGGCTTGCTGCTACTATTAGAAAACTTCCCTCACATGTCACGGGGCCATGCTTTCTACGATGTTCCATGAGTTGATATAAATGGTATTGAGCTTGAAACATATCTAAAACCAAACATGAATGTATTTGCAAAAAAAACATTGTAACAAACAATAAAGAATTGTGATGATTTATTGAATTTCTTTTTTAATCCACTGTTTTTGATTTGTGCTACAATAGGATTATAAATCTCTCTGATCTAGATGTGTTCTAAATAACTTTATTGTAATTTTGTCTGCTGTTTCAGCAACTGTGATCATTTTTCTATCTTGCTTATTTCTAATGTGTTAGGTTCAAATCTGAACCCAATTCAAATTCTGTACACCTCAAACTAGTATTTGTGTAACCTGGCTAGTCATTTATATTAAAACTTTGTATCACAGGGGCAATAGCAGCCTGGCCCTGCTCCTTCCTTTCCTGCCTGGGCCACCATCCTAGTAGACCAACCTAGGAGATTTCATTAACCTTTCAACCTTCAGAGTTCTAAATTCTTTAAACAGCACAACTTCACTTTATTTCACTTTCAGACACCCATCCCCAGGGTCAGACCCTGGGTCTTATGCTTATTCAGAATGGTACCATTTCAGAAATTTTAAACATCAATATTCTGTTCTCTGATCACAATCCATCCAAAATTTAACTCCCAATCTTCTTTTTAATTTTTTTCCAATTACAGTTGACATTTAATATTATTTTATATTAGTTCAGGTCTATAGCATAGTGGTTAGACAATCGCATAATGTACAAAGTGACACTCTGATAATTCAAGTACCCAGCTGGCACCATACATAGTTAATACAATATTATGGTAATTTTACATCTCTGTGACCATTTTGTATTTTACATCACTGTGACTATCTTGTAACTGTCAATCTGTACTTCTCAATCCCTTCACCTTTTTCATCCAGATCCCCAACCACCTCCCCTCTGGCAACCATCAGTCTGGTCTCTGCATCTATGAGTCTGTTTCTCTTTTTTTGTCATTTATTTATTTTTTTTAGATCCTACATATAAGTGAAATTGTATTGTATTTGTCTTCTCTATCTGACTTATTTTGTTTAGTACTTAGACCCTCTAGGTCTATCCATGTTGTCACAAAAGGTAAGATCTCATTCTTTTTATGGCTGAGTAATATTCCATTGCATACCGCCACTTTTTTATACACTTGTTTATTGATGAGCACTTGGGTTGTTTCCATATGTTGGCTATTATAAATAATGCACAATAAACATAGATGTGACTCTGTCTTTTAAAGTTTTAACTCCTAGTTTCCCCCTCAACCTGTTCCTCTCAAATTTGGTGCCAATTTAGATAATGGTAACTCCATCTTTCTATTTGGTTGGACCAAAAATCTTGGAGTTGTCCTTAACTCTTGCGCACCACCCATGTCCAATCTGTCGTGAAATCCTATTGGCTCTATCCTTGAAATACATCCAGAATCCATCTAGTAGACTTCTCACCAGCTCTGCTGCCATCTCCTTGATCAAAGCCTTACTTAGCGTATCTGATTTGGATTATTGCAATAGCCTCCTAACTGGTCTTCCTGCTTCTACACTGGACCCTCCCTATGTCTATTTTCAACAAAGAAGCCAGAGCAATCCTCTAAAGGTGAATCAGATCACATCACTTCTCTGCTCAAAACCCCGCGATGATGCTCCATCTCACTCTAAAGAGAAGCCAGTCTTTTCCAGGGTCCACAAGGCTTACACAATTGGTCCCCATTATGTCTCACATCATTTCCTACTTTGTCCCCTGTCCACTCCACTCCACAGAGGCCTCCTTACTGTTCCTGGAAATATCAGACACTCATATACTTCAAGGCTTTGAAGTGGCTATTCCCCCTGCCTGGAATATTTAATTCACACGTCTGCACAGTTTATTCCCCTTGTCCCTTCATGTCTTTGTTCAACTAGGGCTATGATGATAACCCATTTAAAATCACACCCTTCCCCCAGAATTCCAAATCCTTCTGATCCTGCTGTATTCTTTCCATCCCCATCCCTCCATAGTACTTATTGTCCTCTAATGTATTGCTTAATTTACATATTTATTACTGTTGTTGTTTATCTCTTCTCCTCCCAATTAGAATTGTTCATAATGTACTCCCAGCACTAGAATACTACCTCGAACATTGAAGACACTCAATAAATACTTGATGAATAAAATGAATCAGCTTCCCGTCCTCCAGCCCCTTCATTTGCTTACCTCTGACACACTTGCTCTCCAACAGCCTACAGGCCTCCAGTTGGTTGGTTCTTTTGCTTCCTCACAGTCTATTAGCCTCTCCTCCTTTGCTTACCTAATTTCTAACCTCTGGTTGGTCATCTGAATTGTTCTCTCAACAACATCCAGTTCCGGTTGTAAACAAGCCCTTTTGCTGCATCTGTCCCACAAAACTCTCATCAAAATTACAATCCATCGTCTACTTTTACTCCCAGGCAGCTGAGTGCTGGGAGAGAAAATTACACAGCCTTGCAGATTGTTGCCACCAAAATAGATGGCCTCCAACATCAATTAGCTAGGCTCACTCTGCTACCAGCCTTTTTATTTCTCCATGAGGCATTTATTAATATTTTCTTTGTAAGCAACTCATCTCATTGATTCAAAGAAATAAGAACATGTTTCTGTCTGGTTGACACCCTTAGTCTAGGTTTGGTGCCCTCCTCTGTGACTTTATAACACCCTAGGGTATATGAGCACCAATACAATTGTCATATTATAGTCCCAACTTCTTATGTTTGTCCCGCTAGACAGTTTCTACTCAAAATCCAGGCTGCTTCTTATTTATCTGAATCTCAGTCCCCAGCACAGTCTTTGGAAAATGACAAGTGTTCCATAACCATTAGTTAGTGAGTGAATGAATTCATTAATGGATATGGAAGGCCAATCTTTCCTTCCTTTTTTATCCCCCTCTCTAATCTCATTTTCACTTGGCAGTGCTCTCTCTTGGCTGACTAATGACCATAAAGCAGCAGAGATCCTTGACAGTCAGAGGGAGAGCCAAGAGCTGTGTCAATGCCTCAGTGTTAAGACAAGAGGGGTGCTGGTAGGAGTTTCAGGGGGATCCCTTTGGTCTCTCCTGGAATGGCTGAAAACTCCCTGGCATTACTAAACACAAAAGGACCAGAGATGTTTTGGGGGCTCTGAGTTCTGTAGACTTCATAGACACTGGGTTTTGACCACTTCGCAAATCCCCCTACTCCACCCTCACTGAAAAGCCTCTTCCTCTGGGTGAACCCCTCCTTTGCTTCCCTGTCAAGCATGATGCTGAAGGCAGTCTAAAAATAAATGAGAGAAGGGATCTTTGTGGTTGTGAAGCTTCTGCTCTCCCATTCTCTTTGCTTCTAGGAAAGTGCAGCATCTTGGGGCTGTGTATATTCACATATGCGCACCCGCATATGTATTTGCTTGTCTCCAGTGAAATCAGGCCACTTAAAAGATTCCTTTCTATTGGCTGAATTCTTCCTGGAGAATTCCCCCAGGCAATGTTCTTGTTCAATATGCCTCTCACATCCTGTGTCAAGGGCCATGCAGGCCTGGTGATATAAGGACAGCCCTTGTCAAGCAACTGATGGATGAGACCTCCTCTTCATGACCACACTGGTTAGACTCTCTTAGCTTACATCTGCTCAGAGACTAACAATTGCATCCTATTCTGTCGCTACAGAAAATCTGCTGACCTTAGACCAACTGCTGCTTGCAGCTAGGCTAGGAAGCATGCCTTGTCTTTACACCCTTGCAGCCAGTAAATTATGTCATGAGTTTTGTCATGAGCTAAACCACTCAGCACTGCCTCCTATCCTGGCTGGGCCTATACTCTCTAAATTTGTCAGCTTTCCCTTGGTCGTAAGTACTGGTGTAGAATTCTTTCACATGAAAAGAGTGAGCTCCCTACCTACTATTCTGTCTGTTCAGGCCTACAGTTGCTGAAGCTGGAAAGGTAGTGAAAGAACAAAGACATTCTCCCTGCACTATAGCTAAACAGTTAGCAGTGGTTGGACCCGATGAAATCTAAGGTCCCTTCCAGCTCTTCCCTTAACTTATTCCAGAGGAAAGTTTCTTTTTCCTGTCACTACTTTATTTTCGTTTCTGCTTCTCTACCTTAAGCAGGAACAACAGGCCAACCTGACATGCATTAGGATTATTTCCCAATCAACCTGTTATCAATCAAGCAAAATATTTAGTTATTATGTGCAAAAGAAAATTTGCTAAATATCCTTCCCCCAAATGCCCTTTTAGCAGATGACCTCAGTGTCTCCATGTTTTATTCATTACAATCGTTAATGATATTTCTCTGTCAAACATTAATTCAACAGTTCCTAAATATCGGCTTGTCAGGGTCAGAGCTGGAGGCTGGAGGGCAAATAAGATACAATTCCTGTCCTCAGCTCGTTAGGACACCACCTCCCTGGTTTCTAACCTTTTTGTGGCAGAGACAATTTTCTTATTCTGTCTTTTCATATTTTGAAATAGAACAAAATTTTAATAAGATATCAGCAGTTGTTTTCTCAGTGTTTACTGGGCCATTTAACAAAATCTAGGTATATGAATGTAGGTTTATTACAGGTGTTTATATGTGGATATGCATATAAACTTCCAGTGTACAAATTTCAGAATACAGAACTCTCCTGGACTGTGAATAGACCTAATGCCCAATTTATTTATTTACTTATTTTATTTCTGAACTTAGGTTCTATTGTTTTTTTAATTTATTTTAATTGTTGTTCTTGTACAGTTTTCTGTCTTTTGCTCCCATCCCAGCCCACCGCCCCAGCCCTCCCCACCCCCCTCCCATTTCCACCCCTGCTAGTTTTTGTCCATGTGTCCTTTATACTTGTTGCTCCAAACCCTTTCCCTTTCCCCCTGAAATTCCCTCCCCTCTCCCCTCTGGTGACTATCAACCCCTTCTCAATTTCAGTGTCTTTGGTTATATTGTGCTTGTTTATTTGTTTTTTTTATTAGGTTCCTGTTAAAGGTGAGATCATATGGTATTTGTCTTTCACTGCCTGGCTTATTTCGCTTAGCATAATACTCTCCAGTTCCATCCATGCTGATGCCCAATTTAAAAATCCATCCTTGCACATATTTTTAAAACTGAAATGTGGAAATTTAGGTGTGATACCAATGCCATTGCTTCATTATCCCAGCTCAAGCTGAGCACAGTAGTGAAAAAGTACACTGACAGGTTCAAGATAAGCTGGTGATGAGAAGAAAAAAAGACCCAAAGGGTACACGTAGTAGAAGGGAGTTTGTATGGCTTTATTGGGTGTATTATGGCCAAGAAATTAGTTTCCAAATGTATTTTTATTATGTTATACAATTGTAGTGTATTTTAAATGTGTTCTTAAATGCTGAGTTGGGCGAACACTAGAAACAAAAAAAAAAAAATCCTCTTCCCTCATATAAACTCAGACCCTAGAGTATGAGCAGCATTGTAATTTATAAACTGGTGGTTTCAACTTCCTTCCTCCCTTAGCTTCGGGGAGCAGGCCTTGGGCACTTCCCAGCAGGAGACTCGTCGCACTCCCCAAAGGGCAGAGCAGACGCCCTGATGTTAAGTAGAGCACAGAGCACAGCCACAATTGGCCACATGAAACATCCAATGACAGGGAGTCTGCTGTGAAGCTGAACATTATGGTCCAGCGCGTGACATGTAAATTCATCTCTCTGAGGCACAAAAGATTCGCCTGCCTGAAACATACTGGGGAGGTTTCCTTTCCCTCTTCTGTTCTTTCTCTTCCTCAGGTTTTCACCAGGAGAACTTTGGGCCTTGGTGAATTTGACAGGAATCCTGAACAACCATAGCTGCTGGACTCAGACACCACTGGGCTAGAATATGGGAATCCCTGCTGTGGGACTGGGTTTTCCTTAGCTGGGTTTTCCCATCAGCACCTTCTACAGGGCCCTGAACCTAGTGGAAACTGATGTAACATTTGCTTTCCTGGATAAATCATTAGACTCAGAAGGCTCTTAGAGGTCCAGGGCTTAGAAGAGATAAAAGGAGAATACTAGAAAGGCATGACCTGCTTGCTCCCCATCACCCTGCTCCCGTGAATTGCCTAGGGTATGATTTGAGTCTTAGGGTTCTAAGGAACATAGCTTACACCAGTGATCTGGCCTGACTCCCTCATTTTAAGGTGAGGGACGTACATACAGTTTTACAGTCATGTAGGTACCACATTGGGACAGCTTATCCAGATGTCCCAACTCCTGGTTCCCTCCAGTGTTCTCTCATTCCCCCCATCTCCCACCCTCCATTTATCCAGCCACCTGGGACCCAGTGTCTCCTTCTGACCAATGGGCTTCTACAAGGGGCCTTCCCAACACTGGTTTCTACTGTCCAGCAGTAATGCTGGGAGGCCAAGTGTTTTCACTTGCCCCCTTGTAGGGTAAGTGGAAGCAATCTGGCTTCCTCACCCAGGTGTCTGGGTAACTAAGGGAAGCAGCTTTCTCATAACCTTGAAAGGGCTTGATAAGTAGTGTTCTCACTGCCTTGAAACTAGGTCTGAAAAACTGTTCTTATAACATGAAGTGGTCTCGCATGTGCAGAATTATGTTATGTTATGTAATGTTCTGGCATTTTTCTGGCTTTGTTCCCCTCTAGTACTTAAGCAGGTAGGGACTCCCTGCTGGGTGCCACGATGGGTGCCATGCTGGGGACAAAAGGCCACAATGTGTGCCATGCAGAGACATGCAAGGAGACACACAGCTTGCAGTGTGCATGGCTCACCCCCCCCCCCTCAATGAATAAAGGCATGCCAGACAGCCCAATGGCTCCACGGATATTTTTCCATCTGCATGAATACCGTGGACCTGTCCAGCCTTGAAGCATTGCAACACACTCCTCAACTGAGTCTCCTCAAAGACCTCATTTAGCTAGCATTTATCATCAAGAGGGGAGATAGAGGAAGTCCTGAGAGAGTGCCTCCTGCTGGGCTCTGTCTGTTTCTGCCAATTCTGATTTTTGGCTTGGACCTTGGACCTTAGCAGGGTTCTCATTCTGACTCCAAGCTTTATTTACTGGCTGGGACCCCAGACTAAATTCTTGCTATATGACTTTGGGCTCTCGGTTTCCATCATGGCCTGGTGGCTCCAAGTCCTGGCCCCAGCAATGGCCTGAAAATGTCTACTCTAGGCTGTGACAGGAGTTGTGTGTTCTGTCCCGTAATCTGATGTGAAAGGAACAACTGTTAGATGACCTCTTTGTGAGTGTTTAAGCAGCTTTCATGGATTAATGCTGAGGTAACATGATGCAGTGGAAAAAGCATGGGCTTTGAAGTCAGACTCACTGAGTTTACTAGCTGTGTATGGTGGGTGACTTGCTGAGGCAGTTTTCACCTGAAAGTGTGGAAAATAAGATTTATCCTCCTGGGTGCTATAAAGATTAGACATATGTATCCTAAGTGAAAGCACATAAGAGGCCTGTTATAGAAAGTAACAGCAATCAATTTTAAGTTAAATTATCTGTATTTACCACATATAGGGAAAAGTGCTAATTTTATGAAGAGTTCAAATACTGAAGGATGCTGAAATATTTTTGAGTCATCAAAAATTATGTATTATAGATGATTCTATGTTTTTTCTATTTCTTAGAATATCAGTAATGATAGGAAATAATATTAAAAAGAGTAGCCAACATTGATTATATATTTAATATGTGCTAGGCAGTTGTTAAGTGCTCTACATACACTATCTACTGTAGTCTTCACAGCATTCTGAGATAAGTAGTGTCATTAGCCCTATTTTTAAATAGGGAAATGGGATTCAGCAAAGTTCAATACAGGGATCATGTCACATGACTAGGAAATGCCAGAGCTGGGATTTGAGGTGGAGTTGGATTCCAGAGCCTGAGAGCTTATGCCATTTAATCTTTCACTGTTCACACACTTAACCTTTTGTGAACATTGTTAAGGATGAGCCCTCATCCCTCTCTTTATTTTCCCACTTGGGCCTATTGAGGAAAGGCTTTCGCCTTCCTCTTCACCCTACAACTCTCTCCACCCCCAAGTGAGCAAGAGTGAGCAGTGGGACTGGAGAGAGGCTGACAGGCCTGGGCTGAGGTTTACCAGATGGTCCAAGGCAAGGATCTCCACTCCTCTTTCTTCCTTTCCCACCTCCACCAGGCAGGGAGTGCTTCCATTTCAGCATTCTATCTAGCAGTGCTTTCTAATCTAGCTTTCACCAGAAAACTCTGTGCTTCTTTTTTTTCCTCAAAAAACTTTTTATTTTGAAATTATTTAAAGCTCACAAGGAGTTGCAAAATAGAACAGAGTGTCTGTGTACTCTTCACCCAGCTTTCTCCAAAGATAACATCTTACATAACTAAAGTACATCATCAAAACCTGGAAATGGACACTGGCGCAATACTATTAACTAAACTATAGGCCCTCTTCAAATTTCACCCATTTTCACATGTACTCTGTGTTTCTGTGTAGTTCTATGAAATTTATCACATGTACAGTAACTACCACCATAATCAGGATACTGAACTTTTCCACCATGCAAACCAAACAAGACCTCCCTCAAACTACCCCTTTATAGTAACACTTTCCCTCAACTGTAACCCCTGGCACCCTCTGATCTATTCATCATCACTATAAATTCGTCTCTTGAAAATTCAGTACAAATAGAATCATACAATGTGTAAACTCTTGAGATTGACCTTTTCTTTCACTTGGCATAAGGCCCTTGAGATTAATTCAAGTGATTGCATGTGTTAAAAGCTTGTTCCTTTTTATTGTCGGGTAGTGTTCCATTGTATGGATGTGCCATAGTTTGTTTTCCAGTCATCTGTTGAAGGAGGCTTGTATTGTTTTAGTTTTGATTGTTACAAATAAAGCTGCTATATTTACATACAAGTTTCTGTGTAAACATAGTTTTCATCTCTCCAGGGCAAACACCCATGAGTGTGATTGCTGGATTACACAATGAGTGTATTTTTTATTTTGTACAAAGCTGCCAAACTGTTTTCCATGGTAGCAGTAACATTTCACATACGCCCCAGCAAAGTATAAGAGATCCAATTTCTCTGCACCCTTGCTGACACTAGGTATGGTCAGAGTGTGTGTTTTTGGCTTGTGTGGCACACATCTATCTTTGAGAAAAAACCTTGGCTGTCATTTGATTATCAGCCCTTTGTGTTTGTCTGCATGCACTCGGACTAGACCAGATCCTGGAGGGGAGTGGAGTATGTTTTGGACTCCAAATTCTTTTTTTAAATTCATTTACTGATTTTGAGAGAGAGAGAGGGAAAAAACAAACAAACATCGATTTGTTGTTCCACTTATTCATGCATTCATTTGGTGATTTTTGCATGTGCCCTGACTGGGTATTGAACCCACAACCTTGGCACATTAGGATGATACTCTGCTAGCTGAGCTACCTGATCAGGGCTAAGCTCCAAATTCTTATCAGGTATCTTCTATGTGCCAGACACTGGCAGGTGCTAGAAAATACACAAAGGTATTGTATCTGATGTTGAGAACTTAATATGTAGCACAGGAGAATAATATGTGAATGGTTAAATATGATTATAAAATAATATAAAAGACTGAATAGGTAAATATGTAGTAAGTAACATAGGTATATGTAAAGTGCCATGGGCATTGATAAAGAAACTGTGCTTTAGGACAGTGGCTCTTAAATTTCAGAATTGATAAGAATCCCCTAAAGAGCTTGTTAAAATACAATCTGGTCATCATCCTCAAGTTTCAGATTCAGTAGGGTCTAGGGTAGAGCTCCAAGAATTTTTATTTCTACCAAGTTCCAAGATGCTACTGAAGTTGCTGGTCCACAGACCACATTTAATGGATAAGACTTTGTTTTACAGGATGAATATGAGTTTGTCAGGAGAAAAATGAGGAGAGTTGTGCAACAGGAAAGTGTGAAAAAGACATGGCAATGCAAGTGCATGGTGTACTTGAGGAACAGCTATTACCTTGCATGATGAGAGCACAACTTAATTTAAGGGAATAAGCAGAAACTGTAGATGAAGATCAGACTACAAAAGATCTTAAATGCTTACCTAAGGAGTTGTGTAGGCAGTAGAAGCCTATGTTGAAAAACCAAGTCTATGTTTGAAAACAATGCTGGCAAGTGGGCGGTAGCTCAATTGGAAATGGAAAAGACCAATTAGGGGGCTACTGAAATTATTCAGATGAACAACAGATTAGGGTGATGGAGAGGGACTAGGAGACAGATCTGAGAGACATTTCAGAGGTTTAATATCTAAGACTTGGTGACTAACTGGATGTGTAGGGAGATAAAAGGATCCCATATGAGGAATAGATGGATGGCAGTGCTATTAACTGAGATAAAAAGACACAGAAGTAGAGGAATATCAGGGATCAGGGCAAGGTATGACTCTGGTTTTTGGTAGTTGAATCTGAATTGACTGAGGAACATCCATCTGATGATATCAACTATGAAGTCAGGAAATGGGATTTGAAAGAGGTGGGGCTTGGGGATATGCCACAGGAGAGATAAAGACCAGATGAGGGGTATAGTGTAAGATGTGAATCGAGACTGGAACCCAAGGTGATATCAACATTTCATGGGTAGGTAGAGTTCAGGAGCCAGGGAAAGCTGTTGTGTAAGAACTAGAAAAGTAAAACCAGGGCATTTGTATATGGTAAAGTCAAGAAAAGAGGTTTCAGAAAGGAGGGACAGAGAAGATGGTTAAATGTTACATGGCTTCAACTAAATGGGATGGAGTCTAAAAAGACTAGTTGATTTAATGACTTTGGCAAAGGTCATTTCAGTGGAACTAGGGCATGGGTTGAATAACGAATTGGAGAGAAGAAGTGGAGGTAGCTAGTGAAGATCACCATTTTAAGACACTTGCTGGTAGGAGGAGCTAGAGGATTGGGACAACAGCTTCAGGAAGAGGCATGACCAAGAGATACACTCCTTCCAGAGGCCTTCCCATGTCTCAAGAGGAATGCCAACAGATTCTAGTGATTAATCAGTATTTATTATCTACCTGACTCAAAATACACAAAACACCAAAAAGCTACTTGATCATCAATTACTGATCCATCCACAGGGGGCATTTTGTGTGTGCTGGTTATTCTAGTATCTTTCTCAGTAAAGTCAGAGGTATATAATTAGTTTAGTCTTCTTGTCTTTTGGTCTCTGAGCATGCCCTGTACCCATTATTATCAGCAAAAGATCCCACCTTTATTCTAGCTTTTTCCTTTTTAATATATTTAAATAATCCCTTTATGTGTTTTGAACTCACCTCCAAGGTGCTTCTCAAAGTCTTTTTTCCTATTTTGTACCTAAGCTGACAAACTCTGTGGGCGCTCTACTCTCCTCTGGGGCATTTATATATTCTTTGATTGAGATATCTTTTTCCCTCCACTGTGTCTCCAATCTTCCTATGACTTTCAAAAGTCTACCTTTCAATTTTCTCCTTGTTAATATTCACATTTTGTCAGTTTTCTTTTGAATACCGAATAATTGAGATGTACTTTCTGGGCTTATGGATTTGATTGTGTCACAATTACTCACATTTATTGACTTACCCATAGTTACCTCCTAAGTCAGGGGTGTCACACTCATTTTCACCAGGGGCCACATCAGCCTTGCAGTTGCCTTCAAAGGGCCGAATGTAATTTCAACTCCTTGACAGTTAAGGAGTAGTTACATTTATACAGTCCTAAAATTATTTTATTGATGAACATTATTCATCAATAAAAAAATTATCAAAGGATTTGAATAGACATTTCTCCAGAGAAGATATACAAGTAGCCAGTATGTTCATGAAAAGATGCTCAACATTATTAGCCATCAGGGAAATGCAAATCAAAATCACAATGATTTGAGTAAAATCAAAACCACAAAACTACTTTGTTGGCTAAAATAAAAAATGATAACAAGTGGTCACAATGATGTGGAGAAATTGGAACCCCCATACATTGCAGGTGAGATTGTAAAAAGGTACAGTCACTTTAGAAAACATATTGGCACTCATGAAAATACAGAGCCAGCATATGACTTAGCAATTCCACTCCTTGGTATATACCCAAGACAAAGAAAAACATATGACCATGCAAAAACTTGTACATAAATGTTCATAGCAGAATATTATTTTTAATAGCAAAAAAGTGGAAACAACCAAATCTGTCAACTGATGAGTGAAAAAACAAAATGTGGAATATGCATACAACAGAACATTATTCATCAATAAAAAGAAACAAAGTACTGCTTTCTACTATAACATGGATGATCCCTGTAACAATTATGCTAATATTGTGTTAAGTGAATGAAACCAAACACAAAGGGCCACATATTTTATGATTCCATTTGTGTGTATTGACCAGATTAGGCAAATCTACAGAGACAGCAAGAACACTAGTAGCTGCCAGAGGCTGAGGGGACAGAGGAATGGGGAGAAACTGCAAATGGCTATGAAGTTTCTTTTGGGGATTTCTTTTAATAAAAACTTTTTGGAATTAGACAGTGGTGATGATCACCCAATATTGTAAATATACTAAAAACTATAGAACTGTATAATCTAAAAAGGTAAATTTCATGGGACATAAATTATATCCCAAAGAAAAAAAGACTAAGTGTATTCCTGTTGTTATCTGATAGGTCTGAGCAATGTTTACCCACAGAGATTCAGAAAGGTTTCCTTTGCCAATAACGTTCCTATTTTACTGTGGTTTTTGTGCATCTCACACAAAACTGGGCCACCTCTTCTCTCTTCTTTTGAGACTCTAAAGTCCAAGGTAAAGTCTCATAGTATGCTACAATAAAACATCTAGCTTTGGTCATAGAAGGAAAGTCAGTTCTAGAGAAAGAAAACTAGAATGTTAGGGTCTCTGTTGAATGAGGACAGACTATTAAGCAATGCAACCTGGGAAGGGGAAGGTCACTGGGGATGTGAGAGAAACCTATTAAATCACTAAGAGATCTTGAGTATGGTAGAATGAGATTCTGGCATACTTGAAAGATAGGATACCACTTAAAACTTCACATGTACAAATTTAGGACATGAAAAATAAAGTAACAACTTCGTAAAACAGGTAGTGATTTCAGGATGATCATTATCTCCTAAGAGATCGTATAGGCAATAAAATATAGTTTTAAGAAAATGGCTCCGTAATAGATTATTTGACCAAAATGAGTTACCTACTAATAGTTTTTGTTGTTGTCTCCTTAAAATATTGAAAAAAAATTAAAATTGTGGTAAGATACAACAAAATTACATATAAAATAACATAAAATTACCATCTTAACCATTTTTAATTTTTTTATTCATCATCCAAGGACATTTTTTTTCCATTGCTTTTAGAGAGAATGGAAGGGGGAAAGAGAGAGAGAAAGAGAGAGACAGAGAGTCATCAATGTGAGAGAGAAACAGTAGTTGGTTGCTTTCTTGTGTGTGCCCTGACAGAGGATCAAACTCGCAACGTGGGTATGTGCCCTAACTGGGTATTGAACCTGCAACACTCCAACCAACTGAGCCACACTGGCCAGGGAACCCTCTTAACCATTTTTAAGTGTATAGTTCAGTCATGTTAATTATATTCACATTGATGTTCAACCAATCTCCAAAACTTTTTCATCCTGCAAAACTGAGACTCATTAAACAACTGAACCATTAACTGAAGCTCTGTACCCATTAAACAATAACTCCCCATTCCTTTCTGTCTGTCAGCCCCTGGCAACCACCCTTCTAGTTTCTATTTCCATGAGTTTCTATGACAGATACTTCATATAAGTGGATTCATATAGCATTTGCATTTTTGTGCATGGCTTATTTCCTTTAGCCTAATATCCTCAAGGTTCATCCATGTTGTAGGATGTGTCAGGATCTCTTCCCTTTTTAAGGCTGAATGTATATAATATCTTTTATTTATCCATTCATCTGTCAAATGGACAGCTGGTTTGCTTGCTTCTCTTTCTGGGAGATGGGCCCAATCACTAAGGTTGACATTGAAGTATTAACCTGTGTTTTCCTAATGAGGTGCTTGGTAAAACTATGAGAAACAGAAAGACTATCAGAGTTGGGGCTCAAATGGTGGTTGAAGAGGTTAGAACAAAAGAGTTTGAATTCAGGAGTCTAGGAAGAGTCTTAAGATTAAGACACAAACCAGATGCTGGGAGCATAAAAGTAAGGATGAGTAGTGGTAATCTAGAGATTGAATATGCAAGAATGTTTAAAACCAGATCATTCTGAGGAAAAGAATCAACTAAGGAGTAAACTGTGGGTAAGAATCAAGCAGGGTCAGGGAGTACAGAAAATGAGCAGAGGCCCCAGTGAGTAAGAGGTGGTACTAGAAAGGCCCAGGCTAGCGTAGATATCATCTACAACAAAAGTCTGGGATTTGGGCAGGCAGTGGGCCACCAGAAAGGAATGAACAGACTCTGAATAGGCTCTGGCTGCTACCTTCTAGCCTCTGCCCCAGGGCATACTGACCTGAGAGAGGGAGGAAAATGAAAATAGATCAACCAGGCTCAGGAAATTTATACTGGATTTTGGAGCTGACTCCCAACATCCAAAAAGGTGTGGCTTTGATTTCCATCCACGCTGGTATCAGTATCACCATGGGTTGGATTTGGTAAGATTGCATGGATATCTATGTAATGGGGATGCTTGGGTTCAGAAAGTGTTAGTTATGGTCTGAAGGTTTAGTGGGGTCTGCTATAAAATGAATTTAGTTCTAGTTTAGAACACGTATTTTCTTATACCTAAAGTATGCCCAGGTTCTGGGACTGGGAGTAAACTGATATTTGGAAGTTCAGGGGGTGTGAACCATTTCTTTGCAATCCAGGACACTGGTCCAATGTGAAATTTCTCAGAATGGGAAATAATGGTTCAGACGTTACACACACATTACCAGCTTGTTTCTCTTTTCTCTTTTTTTCTTCTTTTAAAGAGTTCAGAATACATAGGTACAGATATGCAGAAAATATGATTCTAAAAAATTATATTCACAGATAAGCTTCTATAATTTGACAATTTTTCTGTGCTGAGGCATGTTTTCCAGCAAACAAAATGCATGAATAAATCCATCAGGGGCAGAAAGGCAGTGGGAGACAGCTGCATCCGATGCAGCCCCAAGCATCCAGGAGTTGACAATGATTAATTCCTACATCTGCTCAGTCAGATAGAAACAAAGGTCACTGTGCATAGATTAGCATCCTGATCACCACCTCCTCCCAACACACACACACACACACACACACACACACACACACACCACACACACACACACACACACACACACACGGGAGGGGAGGGAGAGAGAGAGAGAATAGTATCTTTATGATTGATAATGGCAAAATTAAAAATGTCTGAGCCATGTTTTACTACCTGATACCTCGCTCCCCATAAGCAAACTCCTTAGTGGGATGGAGATGAAATAAGGCATCGGATAGGATTAAAAAAACTGATTAGTGTCAGATTACTATCTAATCTTGTTAGCATCCAAATTAAGTAAAATTCTGATGCTCAGCTGCATTTATGAAGGCAAAGGGAACAGGAAATTTAAGAATAAATCTTGATGTAGTAATTTGATAAAAGTAAGAAAACCTACTAGGGTGAAACACTTGAACACATGTGGACATTTGATATTACATAAAGAAGGTATTTGGGCCCTGGCTGCTGTGACTCAGTGGATTGGGTGCTGGCCTTCAAACCAAAGGATTGCCAGTTCAATTCCCAGTCAGGGCACATGCCTGGGTTGTGGGCCAGATCCCCAGTAGGGGACATGTGAGAGGAATCCATGCATTGATGTTTCTCTCCCTCTCTTTCTCCCTCCTTTCCTCTCTCTTTATAAATAAATAAATAAATAAATAAATAAATAAATACAATATTTTTTTAAAATAGAAGGTATTTGGAAGTTGACTGTCCTCATGTTCAACAGTCCCCTGAAGACATTGCCACTTCCTTTTCATGACTCCTAGGGACAATTATAGGTCCCTAACAAGTTGACTTAAGAAAAAAATCTTGGGCTAGAGAAAGTATTTTTAAGTGCATAAATTATAAATATTTAGCTCAGTGAATTATCACAAAGAAGATATACATGTAACTATCACCTGAGTCAACAAATAAGACACCTCAAAATCTCCACTCATATATTACCCTCCTTTCTTTCCTCCATAAAGGTAAACCACTATCTTGACTTTTAACACAATACTTTAGTTATGCCTGGTTTTAACTTTATATAAGAGAAATCATGTAGTCGATGTTCTTTGGTGGCTGGCTTTTTAAATTGTACTTTTGTGAGATTCTTCCCTGTTTCTGGATGTAACTGTAACTTGTTTGTTTTCTTTGCTGTATAGTATAGTATCCCATGGTAAGACTACACCGTGACTTAACTTACTCCTTCTTCTACTGGAGGGCATTTGAGGTGATTATAAATAATACTACCATGGGTAGACTTTATACAACTCTGGGTATAAATGTGCATACACGTCTCCTGTGTATAATTTAGAAGTGGATTTGCTGGCTCACAAGGTATATGTGTTATTTTAGGAGATATGCCAAACTATTTATTTCAAAGTGGTTATACCAGTTTGTGCACTCACTGTGAGTAGATGAGAGTCTCACAGCTTTACATCTTTATCTTTTTTTATTTTTTTAAAACTATGTATTATTGCTTATGCTATCAAAGTTTTCCCAGTTTTTCCCCTTTATCTCCCCTCTGCCCTGTACCCGCCAACCCTCCAGCATCCCCCCCACCCTTAGTTCATGTCCATGGGTTTTACATATAAGTTCCTTGCATTCTCTGTTTCCTACAACATTTTTTATCCCTCCTGTTTTATTCCTACCAATTATGCTTCTTCTTCCCTGTACCTTTCCCCCCATCCCACCCCTCCCCCTCCCCACTAAAACCTCTCCATGTGATGTCCATTTCTGATTCTGTTCCTGTTCTACTTGTTTGTTTAGTTTTTGTTTTTGTTATTTTTCTTTTTTTAGGTTCCTTTGTTGATAGTTGTGAATTTGTTGTCATTTTACTGTTCATATTTTTTTATCTTCTTCAATTTCTGAGATAAGTCCCTTTAACATTTTATATAATAAGGGCTTGGTGATGATGAACTCCTTTAACTTGATCTTGTCTGGGAAGCACTTCATTTGCCCTTCCATTCTAAATGATAGCTTTGCTGGAGAGAGTAATCTTGGATGTAGGGCCTTGCCTTTCATGATTTGGAATACTTCTTTCCAGCCCCTTCTTGCCTGCAAGGTGTCTTTTGAGAACACAGCTGATATCCTCATGGGTACTCTTTTATAGGTAACTTTCTGCTTTCCTCTTGCTGCTTTTAAGATTCTCCCTCTATTTTTAATCCTGGGTAACTTCATAATGATGTGCTTTGGTATGTTCTTCTTTGGGACTCTCTCGGCTTCCTGGACTTCCTGGAAGTCTATTTCCTTCACCATATAATAATGGGGAAGTTTTCCCTCATTATTTACTCAAATAAGTTTTCAATTTCTTTTTTTAATTATATTTTATTGATTATGCTATTACAGTTGTCCCATTTCTCCCCCATCATTCCCCTCCACCCTGCACACCCCCTCCCACCCACATTCCCCCCTTTAGTTCATGTCCATGTGTCATAAGTTCTTTAGTTTCTACTTTTCCCACACTATTCTTGCCCTCCCCCTGTCTATTTTCTACCCACCATCTATGCGACTTATTCTCTGTACCTTTTCCCCCCCTCCTCCTCCCACTCCCCTGTTGCTAACCCTCCATGTGATCTCCATTTCTGTGTTTCTGCTCCTGTTCTAGTGTTTGCTTAGGTTGCTTTGTTTTAGGTGTGGTTGTTAATATCTGTGAGTTTGCTGTCTTTTTACTGTCATACTTTTTATCTTCTTTTTCTTAGATAAGTCTCTTTAACATTTCATATACTAAGGGCTTGGTGATGATGAACTCCTTGAACTTGACCTTATCTGAGAAGCGCTTTATCTGCTCTTCCATTCTAAATGAAAGCTTTGCTAGATAGAGCAATCTTGGATGTAGGTCCTTGCCTTTCATGACTTGGAATACTTCTTTCCAGTCCCTTCTTCCCTGCAAGGTCTCTTTTGAGAAATCAGCTGACAGTCTGATGGGAACTCCTTTGTAGGTGACTGTCCCCTTATCCCTTGCTGCTTCTAGAATTCTCTCCTTCATTTTAATCTTGGCTAATGGAATTATGATGTGCCTTGGTGCGTTCCTCCTTGGGTCCAACTTCTTTGGGACTCTCTGAGCTTCCTGGACTTCCTGGAAGTCTATTTCCTTTGCCATATTGGGGAAGTTCTCCTTTATTATTTGTTCAAATAAGTTTTCCACTTATTGCTCTTCCTCTTCCCCTTCTGGTACCCCTATAATTTGGATGTTGGGACGTTTAAAGATGTCCAGGAGATTCCCAAGCCTCTCTTCATTTTTTTGGATTCTTATTTCTTCCTTCTTTTCTGTTTGGTTGTTTCTTTCTTCCTTCTGGTCCACTCCATTGATTTGAGTCCCAGTTTTCTTCCCATCACTATTGGTTCCCTGTGTGTTTTCCTTCATTTCACTTATTGTAGCCTCCATTTGTTCATCTAATTCATGACCAAAATCAACCAATTCTCAACCATGTGAGCTTCCTAATCACCAGTGCTTTGAGCTGTTCATCTGATAGGTTGGCTATCTCTTGGTCGCTTACATGAATTGGCTCTGGGGCTTTGATCTGTTCTCCATTTTGAGCCATTTTTTTGTTGTTTTTTTTGTGTGTGTTTTTTCTTTTGTCTGGTCACAGCTGTTATGTAGTGAGGGGCAGAGCCTTAGGTCTTCACCAGGATGGGACAACCCAGTCACTGGGTTGTGACGCTGGATGTGGGGGCAGGGTCTGAGAGGGAACAATGGTGCTTGCTCTGCTTTCCCTTGGATTCCAGTCCCTTCTGCCACTTTCCTCAAGCAAATTGGGCCCTTCTGGCACTGATTTCTGTGTGGGCAGGCTCATGCACATTCTAGGACCCTGTAGGTCTCTCCAATGAACTCTCCCATGAGGCTGGGATTCTCTCCCGGTACCTCCACCCCCACAAGTGTTCTCAATCAGTGCTTTTTAGGCTTTATTTCCTGGCGCTGGGGCCCTGCACCGCGCTGCAGTCTGTGTCACTGCCCACTTTCACCTGGTTTAGCTGCACACGAATGTGTGACCACAGTCAGCCACCTTGTGTGCCTTGCTTGGTCTGCTTGTTGCCTCTCTGCACTTGGTAACCACTGCCTGTGCACATGGGGTGTGCCAACTGCTGCCTGTGTGCCCAGGACCACTGCTTCTGCTTCTTCCTGAAGCGACCCCTCTCCATTGGCCACTGACTCCGCCCCTCTTACCGGTTTGGGTGAATTGTTGTTGGACTTCCATACAATTCAATCCTCTATCTGTTCTGTTGGTGGTTTTTGTTTTTTTTTTTTTTAGTTCTATATTTTTCTTGTCCTTAATCTTTGTTGTGAGAGGAGGCACAATGTGTCCACCTA
>PVKU01009370.1:0-62690 GCA_004027475.1 Anoura caudifer
AGCTAGCTAGTAAGTGACAGAGCTGGGATTTGAACCCGGTGCTGTCTAAACCCAAAGCCTGAACACTTACTACTACCCTCTGCCCCATCAGACTTAGATCTCTGAAACACCTCAGGATTATTCCAATTCTCTAAACCAGGTCTTGATCGAAATAATAAACATTGTTCTAAAGGTGCTGGTGACTTCACAAAAGAGAATAATTACCTCCTCAATGCAACTAAAAAGCAATTACACACACACACACACACACACACACACACACACACACACACACACACACCCCTGCTGAACTGTATGTAGGCTATATAGTTGGCAAGGATGTTAGAAGCTTAGATATGAGATGCATTGATACCAGCAACTGAAATCACAGAGGAAGCCTTTCTGAAGAAGAAATGTTCTGTTTTAGACCTCCATAGGTGATGAGGATTTTAAGAAGCTAAAAGGAAAGAGGAGGCTAATTTCAGCATCTGGTGATTAGATAGACTAGGTGTCCTAGAAAACCTCCCCACACAACACAGCTAAACCTGCTGGACACAGAATTCCTTTAAAATGCATCACTGAGCTTGCAAAAAGATGAGAATAATTCCCAGAGGCTTAAAACAAAGAGAGTTGCCGGTGCTTTTGGTCATCCTGGCTGTCTAGAGCAGGGATTAAGAAACATTTTCTGTGAAGGGTTAACTAGCAAATATTTTTTGCTTTATGAGTCCATATGGTTCTTTGTTGCAGCTACTTATAAGTGCAGACATAGGTAATACATAAACAAAAGGGTATAGGAGGATTCGACTTGCAGTAGACTTGAATTTGACAATCTCTGACCTTGGAGTTTAATGTCTTTTACAAATGTTGGGCCCACACACAGTGAGAAGATAGAATTGAGACAATCCTCACATACATAAAATAGGATCCCCAGGGAAAGTTGTGGACTGGGAGGATGTGGCCTCTGGCAAAGGAAAGTGGACAGGGAAACTTGCTTTATCAGGTTAGCCTCTAAATGAAAAAAAAAAAAAAAAAAAAAAAAAAAAAAAAAACCACCCAAAACTATCTCCCCTGTGAATTTGTTACTATAGCTAGGTCTACTTACATGGGACTGGAGTTTAAATTTATATTACTTATTTTGATTGTACAGGAAACTTCAAGCTAGAAAATTAACTTAAACTGGTTCGTGATTAGTAGTGCCTTAGGGCATCTTACCAAATACACGATTTGTTCATGATCCAGAATTACAAACCACACAAGGAAGCCAGCCGTTGTGAGAAAGAGTCAGCAGAAGCAACAACAAATGGCAGAATATTCTCTCCAGGATTTGACGTATTACCATTATTGGTTATAGGAAATGACTGTAGAAGTAAAAAGAAGAATGAAAAACAAAGAACAGAATATTTCAGGAAGGAAAGAGAAGCAAAGATTCAATAGTGGGGATGAGAATGTGTTGAGGGGCAAGGAGTTAAAAGCCCCAATAGTGTTCATATGAGGGTATTAATGAATGAATTCATCAAACATTGACTCAGCTCATAGTGTGCACCCCTCAGGTGGAATCAGGGAAATAAATAAATGCCACAAAATGTGATAGGTACTTTAATTTAAAAAGGTACACAACATAGCAGAGATAAAGGAGGAGGTTATCCATTCCACCTAGGGGAGTCAGGATAGAGGAGGAACTTACACTGGAGTTAAGCTCTAAAGCATCCATTGGAATTCAGACTTTGTCCTGGAGGTGATGGGGAGTTACTGAATAGTTTTAAGGAGGGAAGTAAAATGATCCAACTTACAGTTAAAAAAATAATTATGGCTCAGTAGAATGAATGGAATGGAGAGTGAAGGAATGAGAGACGGGAGGACCAAATGCACCATTGTTTGGATAGTCATGAAAAGACGAGGCAGACGGATTTGGGAGAGATTTTAGAATTTTGTTCATTTGGGGGTAACAAATAGGAATGACCCAAATTTAATGACAGTTCTCCCCTGATCACCCCATGACCCTACCCCACCTCCTCTCCAGTGTTTCTGAGAGTTCCCAGGTTGTCTCCCAAGTGCTCATGAGTGAGTGCACCCCTGCATGGTTCTTCTTACCACTACAGGCTGAACCGTAGGCTGTGACCTGGGCAAGGTGGGGGTGGGGCATCTCTTCCTTTTGCTTTGGTGTTAAGTGTGTTGGGAAAGTGCTGCTTATTCCCTAATTACTACGCAGCTTTCATGAAAATTCTTTGAATTGTTACTTACAGGCTCCCTACTCTCCAGGAGCTCAGGGGAGGGCACTGGGGAGAAATCCATGTGCCAGAGCCCATCCTCACAGTGCCTCTTGCTTCTGACAACCCAGCCTGCTGTGCCTGGCTATCTCTTCCCGTAGAAGATGCTGCAGGAGCTAAGCAGGGGTGTGAGGGAGGGGGTGGATTTGATTCTCCCAGGGTGTTACTTTGCTCCCATGCAATGGTTTCGCTGAGCCTTCTCTGTTCTTTTGCCAGAAATGCCTGTTCTGAGACCCAAGTGGGTGGCCATTGTACAGTATGGAACCTAGAGCTCAGAGTCACTAGTCCATTGGGGGCAGTGAGAAGGCTGGAAAAGTTTTCTGGGCTGATGGGAAAGACCACTGAAAAGATCAGGCAAGGTCTACAATGCTACCTAATGAGTCTATTTCCCCCACAAGTTAGTATTTCTCTGAGAGTGGACTGGTTTATATCAGCCTCTGCATTACATGGGGAGTTGGCTCAAAATTTCAATTTTGGGGCTTTATCTGAATCAGAAGCTCTGGTGAGGGGGGATGGGAAACTTGCAGTTTTAACTAGTGCTCCCTCTGTGATAGTTTGAAAATCCACACACATTCCTGTAATTGTGTTCATATGTCATTTCCTTTGGTAAATTAAAGGCTCCTGGTGTAGGTGTGGTGTCTACAGTTTTTCTTGCCTTCCCACATGCACAGGCACATGGTCGGTACACAGATACATTCACTGAAGTGGAACAAAAGGATGCAAGACTGAAAGTAGAATGACCATGCTTATAAATGCCCGTTCCAACAGATGTTTGACACTCATTTCTCTATTACTCTTTTATTCTGTGAATACTTATGGTGTTATCCTAGCCCATGAATTGTGCTGGGCACTGAGTCCCAAGAGAGTTAAAGTGACAGAGAGGCAAGGGCACTGGAGAAGGAAGCAAGCAAGCAATGCAATGATGGGGTGAGACTTCTCAGAGGAAAAAGCTGCTCCCAGATCAGGGAAAGTGAAAATCCTGGGATTTCTTTGTGAGTCTTTTCTTAGGAGTTATAATTTTGGCATTGTTCTGTCTCCCCAAATGAAGAAAGACACCTCAATGCCTTCCTAATTCCCCAGCTTCGGGGCATGGCGGGCAGTCTGAAGACTCTTGGAGTCAGGAGATAAAGGAAAGCATTATGTTTCATTGGGTCCTGTTTGATCTTTATACCATCAACACAGGGGCTGCGAGCTCCCCTGTTTCCCTTTTCCTCCAAGTTCACCCAGAAGGCCATGGGCTCTTTGATGTTCAAAGATAGTTTGAACGATGTGCCTGGTCCTTTGTGCCCGAGCGTGCTGCTGGCAGACACTTCTGACTCAAGTCAGGGCAGATGGGAATTCTTCATCTCTTTCAGAGGCAGATCCCCATGCTGTTGGGAGGAGGAAGAGGATGTTCTTTCATAAATTCCCCTTTCTCTGCGTCTCAAATGAAGTTTTTGACCTTCGCTCATCTCCCTTTTCTCAATGTTATTCCTGAATAGAAAACTCTCTCCTTAATTTTGGCTATCTCAAAGTAGCAAGGAAAGCTCAGGAGACAAGCAGACCTTCAGGAACAGCTATGCACTCAAGCAAAACTCAGGAGGAAACACTAAGCATGTATCTCTAAAGCCTACAAGTTCAGGGACCTCCAAGGATTGGATGCCCACAACCACAGAACGAAACAGAAAGCAAAACGCAGAACCACCCATCACTTTTCCATTAGTTAAATCTTTTAACACTGTTTTGAGGCTGCCTCTGTGTTGCATGAAAATGTCAGGCATCTGCACCTTCAGCAGTTGTGACTAGTGCTCTCCTCTTGGGTGCTAGAGAGGCCTCAGGACTCTGCTGGCTCAGGAGAAGTGCTTGGGCATCTCCCCAGGCCAGGTTACAGCAGGGGCAGGAGCTGACTTTGTAGTTGCTCAACCCAAGAGAAACACCATGTAAGGGAAAGAGGGTGTGTGTTAGTTTGCCTTCTTTGGTCACTTAGTGATTGAGTATATAGAGCAAAGATACATATGCAATAAGGCAGACAGGAATGTTACAGTATCCCTGGAAAGGGCCATACAGCTGGCCTCAAAGACATGGGAACATAGTTTGGTGACTGGAAAGATGAAGTTCCAGTCACTAGGTTTTCTTCTCCCTCCTTCTCCTCCCCAGCCTGGGCCCTTATTGGTGCTCTACAATTATGGTGACTCAGTCTCTGTTTCTAACACTGAGGTGACTACCTATCATCTATCTCATCCTCCACTCTTTGGATATGTTTGCTTCTGTTGACTCAGATCTTTGACTTACTTGCTAATTCTGCTTACTCTTGGACTTTCATGGCCTGTCTTCTTCCTATGTTTTCTTTCTGTGTGCTTTTAAAGTGCTCTCCCTTTCTCCCTGAAACTAGCTATTGACCCTCTTTCCCTATACCTCTTATTAAAATGCAAGAGAAAGAAAATTTGATTGACTCAAGTGAGTCCTCACTATCCTTTCTGGGTAGTTTTGGTCTGAGAGAGTCTATATGCCACTTTTCAACTTATAGACTGGCCAACCTGGCCAGAGGTATCAAAAACCTGTTAATAGCAGGGCAACACATGCAAGAAAGCATTGATTCAATGCAATACCTATTAAAGTACCAATGGCATATTTCACAGACATAGAACAAACACTTCAAAAATTTATATGGAGCCATAAACGACCTCAAATAGCTGCAGCAATTTTGAGAAAGAAGAGCAAAGTAGGAGGGATCACAATACCTGATACCAAACTATATTACAAGGCCACTGTAATCAAAACAGCCTGGTACTGGCACAAAAACAGGCACATGGACCAGTGGAATTGAACAGAGAGCCCAGAAATAAACCAAATTCTCTATGGTCAATTAATATTTGACAAAGGAGGCAGCAACATAAAATGGAGTAAAAGTAGCCTCTTCAACAAGTGGTGTTGGGAGAACTGGACAGCTACATGCAAAAAAATGAAACTTGAACACCAACTTACACCATACACAAAAATAAATTCAAGGTGGATAAAAGATTTAAATATAAACTGTGACACCATTAAAGTCCTAGAGGAGAACATAGGCAGGAAAATCTCAGACATTTCATGCAGCAACATTTTTACTGATATGTCCCCTAAAGCAAGGGACATAAAGGAAAGAATAAACAAATGGGATCTCATCAAAATAAAAAGCTTCTGCGCAGCTAAAAAAAACAGTATTAAAATAAAAAGAGAACCAACTGTATGGGAAAACATATTTGCCAATGATACCTCGGACAAGGGTTTAATCTCCAAAATATATAAAGAATTTACACAACTCCGCTCTAAGATGACAAGCAACCCAATTAAAAAATGGGCAAAAGACTTGAACAGACACTTCTCCAAGGAAGACATACGGAACATCCAGAAACACATGAAAAGATGCTCAATATTGCTAGCTATCAGAGAGATGCAAATTAAAACCACAATGAGATACCACTTCACATTGGTCAGAATGGCCATCATAAACCAAGCAATAAACAAGTGTTGGAGAGGTTGTGGAGAAAAGGGGACCCTAGTGCACTGTTGGTGGGACTGCAGACTGGTACAACCACTATGGAAAGCAGTATGGAATCTAAGAAAACTAAAAATGGATCTACCTTTTGAGCCAGCAATTCCACTGCTAGGATTATATCCTAGAAACCCTGAAACACCAATCCAAAAGAACCTATGCACCCCAGTGTTCATAGCAGCACAATTTACAATAGCCAAGTGTTGGAAGCAAGCTAGGTACCCATCAGTAAATGAACGGATCAAAAAACTGTGGTATGTTTACACAATGGAATTTTATGCAGCAGAAAGAAAGAAGGAGCTCCTACCCTTTGGGACAGCATGGATGGAACCAGAGAGCATTATGCTAAGCGAAATAAGCCAGGAGGTGAAAGACAAATACCATATGATCTCACCTTTAACAGGAACCTAATCAACAGAACAAACAAACAAGCATAATATAACCAAAGACACTGAAATTGAGAACAAGAGAGGAAAGGGATAAGAATTTCAAGGGAAAAGGGGAAGGGTTTAGAGCAACAAGTATGAAAGACACATGGACAAAAGCTAGGGGGGGTGGAAATGGGAGGGAGCTGGGGAGGGCTGGGGTGGTGGGCTGGGATGGGAGTAGAAGACAGAAAACTGTATAAGAACAACAATTTAAATTTAAAAAATAAGTAAAAAAAGCATTGAAGGTCTATTCCTTACATGGGTGCAGTGGATTGAGCAGTTTTCTCAAAGAGGGACTATGAGTAAATATTCTAAAGACTAGTGTGCTTAGCACAATGAGTTTTTTGGGGAAATAAACCTGGGTTTGGATTGTAATTCTACTGAGTACCTTTATGACCTTGGTAAATTACTTAATCTTTCTAAGCTCATTTCCTTACCTGTGAAGATGGGGACACAGATACTATACTGTGGTGATGTATGAATTAGAGAGAGATTATCTAAGGTGCCTAATAAATGGTGGATGCTCGGGTTCTCTATAAAGAGCTCTCATTATGGCAACACTGCCTTGGTCTGTCTGATTCTAGATTTTGCCTGTCACTGGCTTTGACATAATTTTGGTGTCAAGAGCCCATATTGACTCTTATCCCATGGTTTCTGCAATGTCAACATTTGTGGTAAAAATGAGAATAAAATAGGTGCAGAACAATCATCATTAAGGAGCATTCAGAATACATTTTTTCAGGGAGATTTTTACATGTCACTCATATATCCTTTTTTGTTCTTCCTTTTTTTAATCCTCATCCTAGGACATGCTTATTGATTTTTTAGAGAAAGGGGAAGGGAGGGAGAAAGAAAGGGAGAGAAACATCAATGTGAGAAAGAAACATCAATCTGTTGATTCTTATATGGGTCCCAAACCAAACTGGCAACAGGCATGTCTCCTGACCAGGAACTGAATGAACCTGTGAACTTTTGGTTTGCAGGTCAATGCCCAATCAATGGCCACACCAGCCAGGGCCCAGAATGTATTCTTGATTGTGTTATAAGGTCTCATTTAAGTGTGACTGGAACTAATAGGCAATATCTGAGATGTTTTCTCTTCAATAATTCAACAAGACTGACTGCAATTTTTAAATCTGAAATAAGAAACCAGATGCGCTTTCTTAGCTAGTCCCCTTTAACAATTCATCAGAGGATATCTGCAATGCCTTTGTAGTAAGATGATTTAAGCAAAGACTTTAAAAAACAGTGGAGATAGTTCAGGGATACATCTGTAAGATAAACGCAGATCTGGTCAGAAACCACAATGTCTCATTGTCACTGGCTTAGCAATTGATACAGCGACACTATACTCAACCACAATCAGGAGCAGTCTGCCAGAGAAGCAGATCAAAACCAAGACTTTGTTCCCCAGTTATGATCCCTGAGAAAGAAATATAAGCGATTGCTCCAGGCTTCTTGATCACTTCCCTTGGCTAGTTTGGTTCAATCTCCACTCCTCTGCCTTCTCAATTTCAGGATTAAATCCTGGCCACCATACAGAGCTTCTTGCCAATTCTTTCATGTGAAGAATTCCTGGATAAGCTGAATATAGCATAGCCAAGCCTTCTGAATATCAATGTGAATCTCCATAGAAGGAATCCTTTGTAGGCAAATAGCTCATGTTGATCACTTATGAAAGGTTTGAATTTCATCAGGCAGCTTCTCTCTGCACCCAGTTTGAGACACTGGGACCAGGGATTTCATGCAGCTAACTGCAATGGATTATCCTGAAGGGCTGGGTCAAGGAGGCCTTCTAGCATCACTGTCCTTGCTGAAGGTTTCCTGTTGTGAGTTGGGATCTGTAGTGCCACATGGCCAGCTCTCAGGATCTCACACCATTCATTCAGTCTTGTTAACAAATATGGCCACAGAAGTACTGGCACCTGACGCCATAGTTAAGAATATATAACCAAGTTAAATTTTAGAAAATGTGGTTAATTTGGTGAAGGTATGTTTTTGTGAAAAATCTATTTTGCGAGAAATTATTTTTATCCAGAAGGCTGCAAAGGCTATTTTTGGTAGAAATAAAGTAAGGCAGAAAAATGAGTAGCTGCAAGAAAGTTTCCTTTCACTTTGCAGTAGAAGACATAAATCACAAAGTACTAGACGTTAAGGAGGTAAATTCCAGATTGGACAAGCCTAAGAGACAACATTGGAAATTCTATCAAAAGTTCTTTTTTCCCATTTAGATTTCTGATGGATGGAGGTATGTGAGAATATCTTTCTGCAAATTGGTCCATCTTTACGTTGATGTATTGATTCAACAAATATTTACTGAGCAATACTATGTGCCAGGCACTATTCTAGGTATTGAGACTTTAGTAGCAAATAAGACAGATTTCTCAGAAATTTAGACTATTTCCAGTTTTTCCAGTTACAAATAGTGCTGTTAGAAATGTTTTGCACTTCCTTTGAGCACACAGAGAAACCTGTGTAACAGTTTTTCTAAGATACATTCTTAGAAATGGAAGGGCTGGGATGCAGAATACACATACCTTCAACTTGACTATGTATTGTTAGGTCAATCTATAAAGTGGTTGTTCAAATTAAACTCCTGAAAGTGAGACATTGTTCCATAATGTTGTCAGTTCATCATATTGTCAGACATCAATTTTCACAATCTCCTAAGTATATAAGTATTCCATTATGGCTTTGATTTTTATTTCCTTGACTATAGGTGTGGTGGGGCATTTTCATATATTTGTTGGTCATTTGTATTTTCCTTTCCTCAGATTCTTCATGACTTTGGCTTATCTTGTTTAACCTTTCCTATTTTCCGAGGACCGAATACTCACTCTGTCACGTAACAAGTTTCCATAGATGCCTGGGGCTGCCTCTGCACTCTCTAATCTCTTCTACACCTATCTATGCCTGTACCAACACTTCTCTTTCTTTCTTTCTTTTTTTTTGGGCATTGTTCAGAAAAATTTAAAAGGTTTATTTATAATTGTTATAAAGTTGAACTGCTGAAACTTTTTCACAGAAACATTTTGACTTGCATTAATGCTTTCTGTCCCTACATTTATATTTTTAAAAATTTACACACAAATGAAAAAGGGAAGACTGTCAGTACCTGATTTCTGCCTGCTATTTTGCCACTTGCAATCATATACTTAGTTAACCTTTTAACCCCATGGGAAAAATATATAATGTTCAGAATTAACAATAACAGGAAGAAGATAATTTTTTTAAAATGGAAATGTTTTCCATTGTAACAGATTCTTTTTAAAAAATTTTTAAAATTATATTTTATTGATTATACTATTACGGTTTTCCCAAGTTTTCTCCCGCCACACAGCCCCACCCAGTGTCCTCAGGAGATCCCCACACTCTTGTCTATGTCCATTGGTCAACCATAGATGTTCTTTGGCTACTCTATTTCCTATGCTGTACTTTAAATCCCCATTACTATTCTGTAACTACTATTTGTACTTTTTAAAAAATATATATTTTATTGATTATGTTATTACAGTTATCCCATTCTCCCCCCACTTTATTCCCCTCTGCCCTGCACACCCCTTCCCATCCACATTCCCACCTTTTAGTTCATGTCCACGGTCATACATACAGGTTCTTTTGTTTCTCCATTTCCTATACTTTTCTTAACCTCCCCCTGTCTATTTTCTACCTACCATTTATGCTACTTATTCTCTGTACCTTTTCGCCCTCTCTCTCCCTCCCACTCCCTCACTGATAACCCTCCATATACTCTCCATTTCCGTGATTCTGTTCCTGTTCTACTTGTTTGCTTAGTTTGTTTTTGTTTTTGTTTAGGTGTGGTTGTTAATAACTGTGAGTTTGCTGTCATTTTGCTGTTCATATTTTTTATCTTCTTTTTTAGGATAAGTCCCTTTAACATTTCATATAATAAGGGCTTGGTGATGATGAACTCCTTGAACTTGACCTTATCTGAGAAGCACTTTTTCTGTCCATCCATTCTAAATGAAAGCTTTGCTGGATAGAGCAATCTTGGATGTAGGTTCTTAACTTTCATGACTTGGAATACTTCTTTCCAGCCCCTTCTTGCCTGTAAGGTCTCTTATGAGAAATCAGCTGACAGTCTGATGGGAACTCCTTGGTAGGTGACTGTCCCCTTATCCCTTGCTGCTTCTAAAATTCTCTCCTTCATTTGAATCTTGGCTAATGTAATTCTGATGTGCCTTGGTGTGTTCCTCCTTGGGTTCAACTTCTTTGGGACTCTCTGAGCTTCCTGGACTTCCTGGAAGTCTATTTGGAAGTTCTCCTTTATTATTTGTTCAAATAAGTTTTCCACTTGTTATTCTTCTTCTTCCCCTTCTGGTACCCCTATAATTCGGATCTTGGGATGTTTAAAGATGTCCTGGAGGTTCTTAAGCCTCTCCTCATTTTTAAAAAATTCTTGTTTCTTCCTTCTTTTCTGTTTGGTTGTTTGTTTCTTCCTTCTGGTCCACTCCACTGTTTTGAGTCCCAGTTTCCTTCCCATCACTATTGGTTCCCTGTACGTTTTCCTTCATTTCACTTATTGTAGCCTTCATTTGTTCATCTAATTAGTGAGCAAAATCAACCAATTCTGTGAGCATCCTGATCACCAGTGCTTTGAACTATGTATCTGATAGGTTGGCTATCTCTTGGTTGCTTAGATGAATTGGCTCTGGGGCTTTGATTTGTTCTCCTGTTTGAACCATTTTTGGTTTTTTTTTTGGGGGGGGGTCTGGTTGCGGCTGTTATGTAGTGAGGGGTGGAGCCTTAGGTGTTCCCCAGGGTAGGGCAGCCCAGTCGCTGGGTTGTTACACTGTAGGTGGGGTTGGGGTCCAAGAGGGAACAATGGCGCTTGCTCTGTGCTCTCTCGGATTCCAGTCCCCTCCACCACTTCCCCTTTGCCCGGATTATCTGGGCACGAATGTGGCACCGCCTGGTGAGCCAGCTGCCTTGTCGGCCTCCCTGGATCTGCCCGTTGCCACCCCGTGCCCAGGATTCACTAGCTGTCACCTGTGCACCTGGGATCTGCCAGCCGCTGCTACCTGCATCCCAGGGTCCACTAACCTCCACTTTTTTGGGGGGCAACTCTGCCCCTCTTACTGGTCTGGATGAATGGTTGTTGGACTTCTGTACAGTTCAATTTTCTATCAGTTCCGGCTGTTTTCTTGTTTCTAAATCTTTGTTGTCCTTAATTTTGGTTGTGTGAGTAGGCACAGTGTGTCCACCTACACCTCCATCTTGGCTGGAAGTCAACACTTCTCTTTCTTAATTAACATAGTTTAAAATACATTTTCATGACTATAGGGCAATCCCCATCTTCACTTTGTTCTTTAAAATTTCCTTGACTATTCTTGACTGCTAGTTCTCCCATATCATACTTAGAATTAACTTTTTAAGTCCATTAAAACATCCTATTAATACTTAGACTAGCATTTCATCAACTCTATAAAATAATTTGGGTTGAATTAGCATGTTTACTATATTGATATTATGAGCCATCATCATGGTGAAGTGTTCTCATTCTTTAATTCCTTAGATGTAGTTTCTTTTGGTTTTTAAAAACATATTTATAATAGCCAATTTAAAGTCTTTGTCTATTAAGTTCCAGTTTCTATTGACTGCTTTTTTTATTTCCTGTGTATGGACTGTCCATTTCTGTTTATTGGCATATTTTGTGTTCTGTTGTTGAAAATAGAATATTTAAAATAATGTAACATAGTAACTCTGGAATTCAGATTTATTCCCCTTCCAATACTTTATTATTGTTGGCATTTGCTTTGTGACTTTTCTGAACCCATTCTGTAAAGTCTGTATCCTTCATTGTGTGTGGCCACTGGATTCCTGGCATGGTTGTTTAGCGGCCAGCTAATGACTGGGCAGAGATTTTCTGAAATGCCACAGACCAGTATGTCTCCCATCTTGTTGTGGGATTCTAGGTGCATGTGTTGGAGCAAATTTCAATGCTCCACTCGGCAGTTCACAACTCTGCCTTAGCCTTTTCTTCCTGCTTGCACAGAGCTTCAGGTCAACCAGATGAAGGCCTCAGGTTGTTCTTGGGTTAGTGCACAGACCTGTACATGCCTGGGGCCTTCTACATTCCAGGAATTATTGGAGTTTTTTAAAGCCCCCTATGGACAACTAATTCTTCAACTTTTCCTTTAAGATTGTTTTGTTTGCCTCTTATTACAAGTATAACACCACCCCAGGCAGCTGCAATTTTAAATAATTGCCACTGATTGTTTTTACAAATGCCCTGGATAAGGCTGTTCAAATAGAGGGGGCTCCAATCCAATCAAATAAAGACAATCTCTGAGAATGGAGCTTTTCAGTAAGCTGCCAGACATGTCAAACAGTGACAGTTCTCTGGGGGGTGGGCCACTGAGGAGCTCCAGGCTTGCTCTGCCTCATATATTAGCTCCTAGGCTGATGGTTTTCCCAGCTACCATAGTGTGAGACTATGGTTTTCAAGGCTATAGCAGAGCTGGGAGAAGAGAATGGGGTCAGAGTGAATTAAAATGTCATAAAACAGAAGGTTTTTCTTACTGAGTTTAAATTGTTTTTCTTGAATTAAAAGTTCCTCTGATTGTGCAAGCTTTAGTTAATTTACAGAGTTCTAAGAAGATTAATTTTGACATTTTTCCAGTGTTCTCATGGGGAACCAGATTTCAGAGGTTATTATCCACCATTCTGGAAGTGCTTCTAGTCTCTCCCTCTCTTTCCTGTCTCTTATGTATATATATATATATATATGACAATATATATATAAATATATATATTTATATGCATGCACACACATATATACATAATTTCCTAGATAATATATATGTATATATTATGTATTCTTTAGCAATGCAATTAGTTCTTTTGTAATTATCTTAGACAAAATTTTAAAATTCCTAGAAAATGAAACTCAACAAAACTGTTTCAGAAAGAAATATAAAACCTGACTATATGTGTAACCTTTATAAAAGTTGAGTCACTATTTTTAAAAAATTACTCTCTTTCATCACATGCCTCAACACACACACACACACACACACACACACACACACACACACATACTTACACACATACTCTACCAGGCTCAGTGACTTTATAGGTGAATTCTACTGAATGGTATTTACATTTCTCCATAAAATAGAAAAACAGAATGTCCCTCAACTCATTTTATTGAGACTCCTTTATTTTTAATATCAAAACAATATAAAAACAATATAACAAAGGAAATTTGGGACAATCTTACTTGGGAACATAGATGTAAAAATTCTAAGTTAAATGCACTAAATATATATTCTAAATAACTTTGGTCCATCCTAGGAGTACAAGCATGGATTAACATTTTAAAATCTGTTAATGGATTAATGGGTATTTACATGTAATTTACATCAACAGATAAAATGTGAAAAGCAATATGTATTAGTCTGCTAGGGCTGCCTAAACAGAATACCACTGACAGGGTGGCTTAAACAGCAGAAATGTATTTTCTCACAGCTCTGAAAGCCAGAAGTCCAAGATCAAAGTGTGAGCAGGTTTGGTTTCTCCTGAGGCCTCTCTCCTTGGCTTGCAGACGGCCCCCTTCTCATTGCCTCTTCACTCGGTCAGCTCTCTATATGTGTGCATCCCTGGTGTCTGTTCTTCTTACAAAAACACCAGAGTAGGTTAATGGACTCATTTTAATGTAATTGTCTCTGGCTATCTTTGCATCAATGTCAGGCTCATGGAGCAAAAGAGGAAGGGTTTAGCTTCCACTATATGCTGACCTATCCCACCTCAGATGCCTCTTCTCCTCTCTCCCATCCATCCACAGCCCAAGTTAAATCCCATCCGCTTCAGGGTGCTGTGGACCAGTGATGATACCTTCTTCCTCTAAAGTCCTTGAAAGTTTCTGGTCTTCATTATTCTTTTACTTTTACATATATGTTTCCTGTGCCATGTCTTGTATTGTTAATTTAGCATGTTATAATTAGAAGTTTTCTGTTTTCATTAGGTAGTAAGTTTAGTAAGTTTTTCCAGAGGAGGGACCAGATCTTTATATTGTCTATAGTACATGTTCATAGTAATTACTCAATAAATACCACTTAAATATATTTATGAATAAATTTATCAATGAACAAATGAATAAATGACTAGAATACAAGAAGACTGAACACACTCTAGCTTTTGGGTGCCTTTTCATGATGATTTGTTACTGGGCAGGAAGAAATACCTCCTCTGAGCCCCAAGGTCAGACATATCATGGCGGCCCTGTAGATGAAGCCTCTTTTCTACCAGCCCTCTAGGGTTTGTTCTACTAAGGAATCTGTCATGTCATTAACTCCAACTCTTTTCCGGGGATAAGTGTTACCCCTGATGCCCAGGGTCCCGGCGACCCCTGGTTCAGTTGCTGAGCACAGCTCCGTGTTTACTCAGACCCCATCTCCAAGTAGTCAGTAGTAAGGTGCTGATTAACAACTCTGACTATACATGGCAACAGCACTTAATCACTTCCACATGCTCCTGAACTTCATGTTATATTGTTTCAGCCGCTAATTTTCAAAATCCCAGAGAAAAGACCTCTGCTTGGAAACATGTGCTTCAGAGCTGTTTCTTTCTGCCGTGCTCTTCTAGAAAGTTTACATGTGGTTTAATTCAGCAGCAGGACTGAAGGGGAGACACGTTCATAATTTTTCTCCCGCTTTTCCTCCTTCGAGTCCTGTTTCTGCCAAAGCCCTTGGCCAGGATTCAGAAATGGCACATTCAATAATACCCAATGTGTTTGGGTAATATTTCATAATTACATTGTTGTTGGGGAAATTGTTGCCTTGAGAATAATTGCTATGCATAAACAGAAAGTCTAAGACCATGTGCCCTTTCACACCCTCCCCCCCACCAACTAAGGGGAGAGGGGGGCATGAAGGTAGAAGAGAAGAAAGGAAGGAAAAAAGGAAGGAGAGAGGAATATGAAATTTGTCTGTTTGGCTTTAGTAAGAAGACACATTAGAGAAGATTTATAAAATAGTGAAGGATGAGTATTAACAGCTTTTAGGAACCCTGCCAATTCTATTCTTGGAACTGATTTTCTTCAGAGGGCAAATAGAAAACCCACATCCAGGTTTCTAGAAGATGGAGGGGTAGATGGTAATGCGGCTTGGAAGCTCGGACGGCCCTGCTCCCCACACCTCCTCCATGAGTGAGCCCCCACAGACAGCTGTTCCCTCAGACAGCCACTCTTTCTGGGCTCCGCATCCTGCCTTGAAGGTGGGTTCTGAGGCTCAAAGGGGATGCACTGGGAGGCTCCCTTCTGGTGGGTGAAGGGAAGGAAGGCTAGTACTAATGGTGGCTTAAGTTGGGAGGGCCTTAAATGGCGGCTTCTTAGCCTCGAGAATCTTTTCAGGCCCGGGCTGTCTCTGAAGCAGCTGCTTCCCAGGCTGGGTAGGAAACACGAGGGGCAGTGATCAGCAGGCTTCAGTTTCCACACCTTTAGTACAAGGAACTTCGCTAAACTTCAGTAACTAGCGAACTTGTGGGGAAGGGGTTCGCGCAGATATGCCCTGCAAGGGGCTATCTCTTGGTGTGAGGTGCCAGGGTACAGCTCAATCCCCAGGGAAATGCCATGACCCCCCAAAAGAGACATCTGACCAGGGCGGTCACCCAGATGAATGCTCCACAAGGACCACAGCAGAGCCTGGCAACGGAGAAGCAAGCACAGGCGGTGCGTGCGGCGTCAGAGGTCACTGGCAGGTTACTCTTGAGCTCTGACTTGAATTGGTGACAGCAGCTTATGTGCTCATCTTCCTGACATTTCCAAACAGTTCAGGAGACATCATTAGAGTAGTTTCAGCCAAGAGGAGCTTTTAGTTACAGTCCAAGATGTCATTTATTAAGAGCAAAACAAGTAAAATTCACATTTAAAAAGAACTATACCCTAAACCACCATCTTCAGATGCCAGTCTTCTGAAACAATTAAAAAAAAAAAATCAAATCCCTCCAACCAAAGAAGCCACCACATACAACGCAGCACCTCCTGGCACGCTCCAGGGATCTCTGCTGCCCATCCCCCCGGCTCTGCCACCTCCTGGTCACTCTAAGCTCCAGGAGGACAGGAATTCTGGCAGGTTTTGCTCTCCACTGAATTCCCAGCACCTAACACAGAAGTTGGAATATAAACAGCACCTAAAAAACTTCTGAATGAATGAGTAAATTAGAAAAGAAACCAACCAAACAAGAAAACAAAAAACCACCAGGAAGTAAGATCTAAAAGAGAATTTCCAGCCTCATTTAAACAACAGTGCTTGGCTAGGTTGAGTATTTATTCTGAGTTTAAGTATGTGGCCATTGAATCTACATAGATTCAATGAGTCTGTGAGTGTGAGTCCCACTCAAATCTGGGAATATTCCTAAACTGTAATATCTTTTCCCTTCACTGATGTTTCAGGTGATTGCTGGGGCAACAGGTGTTCAACGATTGTCAGTTGCCTGGCCCCTACTTGTGGCGAGTTAAAGAAACAATCCGTATTTGTTTAAATAAAGTTTTACGTTTATATTCAGAAGGCCTCTACAGATACGAATTTGAAGCCATCTTCTCTGTGTATGTCTTTGTCTTCCATTGGCCAGAGCTGTGGGCCAAAGGCTGTTGCCACCGTTTTTTAAATTCGTTTCCATTGTTGCTGTTCACGAAGACCTTGGGTCTTCCTGAGAGAGAACAGAGAGCCTGCCTAACCTGCTGAGGCCTGGAGCTTCACTAATGAAAGCCAGAGGGTAGATGTTGATGGACCCAATTTATAAACAGCAAGGCTGGGACTCTCGGTGACTTCTCTTTGCATCTAACCAAAAGCAAACTCACTAAAAGATGTTTCATGTCCCAGATCGTGCCTCACTTTAAGCCTTGATAAAATGCATTTCTCTCTGTCTTCCCTCCCCAGTTCTCTGTTTCACCTACTACATGATGGTTTAGGGAAGCCAGCGGGTTGGTCTGTGAATGGAAACTTTAGACCAAGTCACAGCAACAGGCTGCTGAGCTGGGTAAAATGCTAAGTGTGACTTAATGTACAGGAACTTGGGAGGCCCCCTGACAGAGCAAATCCACTCCCTTTAATTGAACTGGCTGGAATTTTTGCCACAGAGATTACAAAACTGGGAGCAATTAACTGCAGATATTAATAGATTCTGTCATGTAAAGTATTTGTAACAAAGCCTTCGGTGGAATTCCAAGCTGAGAATTTTTACTCCTGGAGCCAAAGAAGCCTTTGTTCTGGGGTCGACGTCATGCAACTATTTTTAGAGTCCAAGTCTGCTCTGGCTGGGGTAGGGGGAACAGCCTGGGGGTTCACTGTCCTCCCCCTCCAGCCTCCAGATCCCTTGAGCCAACGCCCCCCCCTGCCCAGTTTCTTTTCTCTCCAGCACTGGCCATCTGATCCAGATGTGACCAGAGAGGGAGGAAGGCTTCTAGGGGTCAACCCAAAAGGACTGCTGTCTTTGAGTGGCTCCTGAGGGGTGGGGACAAAGATCATCACTAGACCCAACCCAAAGAGACAAATTGAAGCTTCAGGAAATACTAAAGGAGGTCATCTATCCACTCCTGTCAAGCGGAAACAGAAGACACTGGGTTTTGCATCAACAAGAGTGCCTGCGACTCCCTGGCTAACTCACGGAGGCCTGTGCTCTTGATGCAGGACCTATTATAGGAGCAGAAGTGCTAGGGAAAGAGGAGGGCGGGCCCAACTGTAGCACAGATCCTGCTCCTTCTATTTTGCCTTCCTGCTACTTGTTTGTAATTTTCATGTCAGTTTTATCGTTCTCAGTAAGTGCATCCTCTAATTACTCAAAGCAAGACTTGGTATTCCAGTGATGGGGAAACTGAGGACCAGAGAAGAGAAATTATGTATTTTTCTCATTTAAAGGTTATTTAAAAAGACAACAACCCAGGTTTCTCCACTCCTGTTTCAGAGTTGTGTGTGAGTGTGTGTGTTTTTCCAGTAAGCTGAGCATGTTGGCCCAACTGTAGAAGAGGTTTCCAGGAAGGGACTGTCCCCAGGGAGAAGTGTCCTGCTTTGGCCCTGCTTGACCCACCACAGAGACAGCTGAGCCAGGCCCCAGCCTTCAAGTACGCTGGCTGTCTTCCATCCTGCCGGACTGTGGAAGGACGGCTCCTGGGGCGCCCAGGCCTCTTCCCATGTCTCTATTCCGCTTGGGTCCCCTGTGCTGAGTGTAAAAGTCACAGAGCTTGGAATAGTACTTCCAAGCAGTGACTGACCTTGTCTAGGTGAGTCACGTACTGACACCCGAGAAGCTCTGTGACTTCTGGGTCCAGGGCTGTCCCAGTCTCCAGGCAAAGGCTGTCCGTCAGCAGGGTGCAGGGCTTGGGGAAGGGGCCTTGATTACATGGGCCTCCCTGGCTCCCTCAGTCAGCACCTTAGTGTCATGACCAGGAGGGGAATATAGCTGGGATCCCACGTGTTTGCTCACTCACCCCAGGGCACAGGGAGTCAGGGAGATCACTGCTGGGGAGGAGGAGGCTGTTCCCCTACACAGGGCTCAGCCATACAGCCTGACTGAGGAATTCATTCCCTCTTTCCCCTCCTTCCCTTCACTCTTCCACCCAGGCTACAGGAGCCTTCTGAAAGAATAAACGGTATTCTCCACCTCCTCTCAAGGACAGCCGGGCTCTGTGCTACGTGGAACTGGACTTCCCTGGCCCCAGGTTCTTGAAGCTCTCTTCTTGGTTTGGAGGAAGAGGGCCTAGACCAGCAGAGCCCCCAGTCTTAGAGTGGGCCACACTGGCTTGAATACTGAGCATCAAAGAGGGGACCACCAGGTGCTGAAGATAAGAGGCCCTTCCCCATTTCCTGAATTATGTAAGTCCCAGGGATTTTTTTTTTTTCTTTTTGGACCAAAAAGTAATCAAAACTCTCTTGAAAGGATGAGTTAGGTATAAGCTTGTTTAGAAAAATTTATAAGTGTGTTGTTTTTTGAGCTCAGGATTTGTGGAGTAAATTCATACCATGTCCAAGTCTGAAGAGAGGCTGGCCCTTCACCTCCAGTCAGTGCGTGACCCTCCTGGCCCTGACCACCAGACACATCATGTAGGACGGCCTCTTACCTTCACTTGCACTTGCTCCAGCCCCAACAGAACATGGTGGACCGACCTTTTGGAAAGTACTTCTTTTTCAAAGTAGCCACATTAAAAAAGTTGAAGCCTGATTTCACCTGTAAAGCCCGTGTTGGGGTGCAGGGAGGCTCACAGGGGATCGGCTTGTACTCCTTTGTGCTCGTCTCAGCTCCTGGGAAACCTGCTTGTATCTCTGGTTGCCAAGATACGAAGTCTGTCACGGGCTTCTCCAGAGTTTTGAGGAATTCTAGAATAATGAGAAAATCGTTGGGCTTGATGAGAGTGGAAAACGAGGCTTGTCTCCTTCTGAAAGTCAGGGGGGCAGAGTCCGGGAAGGCGGTCCCCCTGAGAGTCATGCCTGTAAATGTTCTGTCCTGTCCTCATGTCTTTCTCATCATGCCCTCATCTCTCTGGGCCATATTTCAGGGCTCCGCCACAACCTCACTCCTCAACTGATGGTGTGGAGGTTAGGGTCTCTGCCTCCCCGTTTTCCCGAATAGCATAGCAGAGAAGGCTATACCATGGCCTCGATTCTCGTCAGACCATAATGCCATTTTAAATAGAGGATGTTGTAAGAGAAGAGATTCTTCTTTCCATAGAGAAGAGGCTGCAACAGATTCAAAGCATTACTGCCCTGACCCCCTCCTTCTCCTGCAAAGCCTGAAACTCATTCTGGAACTGATCAGAACAGGGAGAATGTGGCCCACTTCTATGTTCTGATGTGAATGGTTTCAAACATTTGTTCTCAGCCTCAACGAAACTCAAACCAGGGGAACTTCAGGCTCACTTCAATCATCACTATTAATATCAAGCCTCTGATACAGAGAAATGGGAGACTCCCTTTGGACTCTCTTTTACTGTCTCAGTATCAATCTCCCCCTTACTCATTCCCTTGAAAAACAGGAATGGTCAGGAGCGAACTTTGCAGAGCAAAGATTTGCCACATCTCCTTCTGCTGAGCCTCACATAGTTGCTGGGTCTCTCTAGTCCCCTCATCACCAAAAGGCAGCACGCCTGAGCTGTCCCCATGGACTTGCGGCTCCTGGCCAGCTCTGCTTGCCTAGGACTGGCTGTCTTCTCACCCACACCCTGGAAATCGCTGTCCAGAGTTCTTCATTCCCTCTCCATCTGTTGATCAGAAGCTGCTGCTCTCTCATTAGGCCTGGCTGGTGGAGGCTCATTTCTCTTTTCTGGACTCCAAAGGGCACTCTTGAGGACTAACCCGTCCAGAGCCCTCTGGCTTTCTGGGCCCCCTTAGCCAGCTGGCTGCACCTCCTTCCTTTGCAGCCATTGCTTGCTCACCGTGGCCCCAGACCGGTCACCCTAGCCAAGCCTCTGCTCTTTTTCAGTTTTCTCCTGGGCACCTTCCCCTTTCCTTTTGCACTGCACATTTTGTTTTCTCTCTTTTATCCAGGCATGGTTCCTGTTCTTCTCCATCATCAGCAACAGGAATATCAAAATAAAGAAGAGGGAAAGTGGCTTAGAGTCAAGAAACACGCTGCTGAAATGCTGTCAAGGTCATTATCAGTACTGGGTTGACTGCCTTTGCTGGATGAGACAGGACAATGTTAACTAGGGTTCAGAGCTTGTACATTCACAGAGAGAAAACCTAGCAAAAAAAAAAAAACAAAAACAAAAACAAAAACAAAACTGGGACATGTGGATCTTGCCATGGTCATTTTGAGATCAAGTATTAAAGTGTTGAAATTTCCCTCTAGACCAAGGAAGAGAGATAATGGGGAATAGTCTGGTGAAAATCAAGCTTCTGTGAAATTAGCTTGCCTCAATATTTTTTCAGCTTTCACAATGTGGGGGGTAAGCGATGTGGGAACAGCTGCCCTGGCCCAATATGGGGTGGGAGCCTTGGGAGAAATGAAGGAAGGAGGATGTCGGGCATTGCCAGATAAATACCTCAGCTATGAGGAAAGGAGGTTACCAGGGGAGAAATATCAGAAAATAGCCCAAGAGATTCCATGACATGTGACGATCCAACCAATAGCCAGAAAAAAATAGCAATGAAAAAGAAAAGAGAAAGCAGCAGAGAAACCGTGGAACCACGTGGAAAGCTTGCTAGTTAGCTCAGGTTTTACAAGCGGTCATGCAAAAGATGGAGGAAAAGGCGCATGACCTGGCCAGTCCATGTGAAATATGTCAGGGAGATTCAAGATCATAGTGAGTTGTGGATTGTGAAAAGTGCCAAACGACAAAATGGACTACTTGAAGTAAAGAAATGACAACAAAATGAAGTCAATACTTAGGAAAGATTGTGTAATGGCTGTTTGAAGAGCCAAAAAGACTTTCAAGATCATCTTGTCTGTGGCAAACTCTCTCCATGTTTATTCTTTCTTTTTTCTTTTTACTAATAGAGCTCTTCTCCCTCCCCTTTCCCCACTCTCAGCTTCAGCTCCATACATGACCACCCAATTGCAAACTGAATTCCCCAGCCTTCTTTGCAGCTAAGTGGCCATGTGGCTATGCTCATGGGCCAGTGGGATGTGAGTAGAATGAGGTGAGCAAGTCAGAGTACTCTCCTTTAATCTTCTTGGAGAGGAACACCCTGGACATTCTTTCTCCTCCTTTCTGCTGCCTTGTAATCAGAGGTGGAAGCCACACGTGACCACGGGAGAGGTGACTCACTAGCCTGGCTCCCTGGATGACCTTAATGAGTGGAGCTGACCTATCACCCCTAAACTACTCAAGTTTGGATTTTATGAGAAAGAGGCATAAACTTGTAACTTATTTAAGCCATTGTATTTCGGGGTGTTTTTGTTACAACAGTTTAGCCCAATAAAACTTAACACACAATCAAACTGTCTTGTTTTGCAGGAGAGGAAGAGACCCAGAGAGTCTAAGTGCTCTGTGAAGGTTAAGGCGCTGATACATTAGTGATTTACTGTTGTTAGTATGTTTCTCTTTCTACTCCATCTTTGGACTCAGAGAGCACCAAGCTGGTCACCTCCTAGTTAGCTTATCTTTTCTACTAAAGAGAGTGATCTTCAATCTAAAAGTGGTAGAACAAAACCTGACTAGAAGGAAATGAAGCCAAAGGTAGGGTTTCACTTCAGATCAAATTAAGACTTCAACTTGTCAGGTGTTTTGTCTGGGGCCCAGGTCTATCGCATGCCAGGACACTGTACACATTACCTCTCCTGACAGCTGTGGCCTCAGGGAAGCTCTTCCTTCTTCTACAAGCCACTGGTATGTTTTTATATAGAACCAGGTCAGTCAAACAGACTGCAAGGTTGAGGAAACTGCTCTGCAGCTCAGGGTTAGCCACGCCCACAGTGGCCAGGCTGGAGCCTAAAGGCTGCCTTCTGTGCGGCTGGGAGGCAGACCTTTCTTCCCAAAGCCTCCATGCATGTGCCTCAGCACCAGCATCCACATGGAGAGATGATTTCTTCAGCTCTTCAAAGGTTTTCTGTCTTCTAGAACTCTCTTTTTTTCTTAAGGCTGTTAGTTTCCACATGCAGAGAAAAATCCGTGAGATGAGATCCAGCAGGCTAGCCCCCTAATAAACTTCACCCACTGCCAGTGTGCTTAGCCCAACCCCATGGCAGGCATCCTGAATTTTGTGAGCCCTGGTGGTAATGCAAACCGTAGGTAGGACCAGATAGTAATGACCAGCCCAGCTGTACTGGATCCCTGCCCCTCACCAAGGACGTGACTAACAACCCAATCATTCCCCTACACGTTTCACACATTCCGAACTCTGACCCACGCAAGTTTAGACAGTCACTGTGCCAATCAGGGCTTCCCAGAGGAACAGAACCAATAGGATATGTGTGTGTGTGTGTGTGTGTATGGAAAGAAAATTATTATAAGAAATTGGCCTATGCATCCCAAGATCTGCAGGGTGAGTCAGCAAGCTGCAGACTCAGAATTGCCAATAGTCTGTTTCCAGTCTGAGTGCAAAAGCCTGAGAACCAGGGGCACTGATGGTGTAGTTGTAGTCCAAAGGCTGCAGGCTGGAGACCCAGAAAGTGCTCATATTTCAGTTCAAGTCTGAAGGCAGGAAAAAAGCTGATGTCCCAGCATGAAGGCCACCAGGCAGAATAAATTCTTTCTCATTCAGGGGAGGGTCAGTGCTTTGTTCTGTTTAAGCCTTCAATGGACTGGGTGAGGCTCACCCACATCAGGGAGGGCAATCTACTTTACTCAGCCTACCAATTTAAATGTTAATCTCATCTAAAAAACCCTCTCAGAAACCCCCATATTAGTGTTTGACAAATATCTGGACAACTCATGGACCAGTTCAGTGGACACATAAAATTAACCCTTAGAGTCACTATTGTGTTGTCATTTTATTGAGAGTGTGGGAGTGAGTGGTATGCAGTGTAAAAGGGTGGGGTGGAAAGGTACTACAAATGGTTTTTGACTGTGATATCCAAATTTGGTGCACAACGTGCAACATAAATGAGGGTTTTAAGTTGAGCGGCGCAGAGACCTAGAATTCTGGGTTTTCAAACATGTATGAATTGAACTTATTATTGCTCTCTAACTCTGTCCCAACACACACACACACACACACACACACACACAATCTGCCACTCCTATCTGGTCTGCAGATCCATGAAACTGTGTTATTTGAAGTCACTGACTTTTGGAGCAGATTTTTATGCAATATTTCTGTGGCAGTAGGTAAGTGTTACAATTACATACATAAATAAATGAATTCTAATTGTGATATTTTAATAAAGGAGAAATATGAAAGTATATAATAGAACAACTTAAACTTATCTAAAGGATCAAGGAAGGTTTTTCTGAAGAAGGAACATTTAAGCTGATGTTGGGCTAAAAGGCAGAGGGAACAGCAGGTATAAGGTCCTGAGGCTGGAAATGTTTAGCACATATGAAGAACTAAAGGAAGGCCAATGTAGCTGGAGCTCAGAGAGAGAGGAAGGGAAGAGTGAGGTGGGATGAAGATGAAGATGAAGCGGTTGTCAGGGGTTCAACCATGAAGTGCTTGGGAGCCACATTAAGCTTCTTCTTCTTCTTCCACTTCCCCTCCTCCTTCTTTTTTACTAGCAATAATTGGGACCTTGCAATTAGAGAGGGACATGATCAGATTTGCATTTCCGCAACAGTTCTCAACACGGTCTGAAGCATGGACACAAGTAGGGCAAGAATGGTGTTAGGAGATTGGCTAAAAGGGTATTTTATTAGTCTTGGGGAGAGATAATGGTGATTTAGATGATAGTCCTCATGGTGGACATGGAGAGGAATATTTAAAGACAGAACTGACAGCATTTGATACTTGATGAGATGAAGGTAAGGGAAGAGGCAGTGTTGGAGTTGTTTTCCAGGCTTCTGGCACGAATTATTGAGTAGTTGCATGGATCCAATCATTGCTGTGGAGAAAACTGAGGAAAGGGGAAAGTTTTGGGTTCTATTTTTATGATCTTGGATAGGTGATAGTCTATCAGCTTCTGTTTTTAACTGTGAATGGAAATGATACCTCTACTTTAAGATTGTTGAGAAGATCAAATGAGATCATGCATGTGCAGGAGCCTTGGGAATCAGAATGCATAGTTCAAAGTAGGATCTTACCGTAGCAGAGACAGAAGGGCTAAATGGGAGAAACAAAAGCTGATGAGCTAAAGGGTGTACAAGACCTCATTGACCTTGAACTGTTTAGTCTTTTTGTGAAAAATCAGTGAAAGAAAAAAAAGCTAAGCCTTGAGACCTCATCTGAGATGTTTCTTTTGAAGCAGCTGCAGGCCCTGGGTTCTTAGTGGCCCTGTCCTTTGTAATTGCTTCAGGCTGGGAGCTGAGAACAGTTCCCACTCCTGACTACCACCATTCGGACACACTGTCTCCATTAGTCCAAATCGGGACAAGTCTCCAGTGGGCCATGGAAAATCCTTGAGATTAGACTCTCTGGTAAAAATCTGAGTGGAATGGGCATGGGGGCCAAGGGACTGATGAAAAGCTGCTGTTAGGATTATACAACTTTCACCTGCTTAGGTAGAACAGTGTGGGCCGCTTACTGTGCTCCACAAACCAGAGTTTCTTGTGAGACCAATTAATGATAACTTTTATTTATTTAAAAATAGTCATTGACCTACCCTTGCCATGGTCTGCCTGATTTCAGCAAACAAAATTACTGTTAGTGTACTTACTGAGGCCAAAAACATAAAAGTCCTTAATTTCTTGTTTCTTTGCCCCTCACACACCATCCATTACTAAAAACTATAAAGTCCACCTCCAAGACATACCTCAGTGCCCCGTCCTCCCCATACCCACCGCCGTGCCTCAAACACTCAGCCAGCTGAACTACCACAGACATCGACACCCCCACCGCCACCGCCACCACCACCGCCACCACCACCGCCACCATCCAATTCCCAAATAAAAGCTCATGCTATCTTTGTGAGTATAAACAGTCCACTCACCTGCTTAGAAATTTCCACTGGTTTTCCTACCAAATTTAGAGTAAATTCAGTCTTGCTACGGTCCATAAAGCCCTACATGATGTAACTCCCATTCCCTCTTCTGACCTCAATTCATATCACAAGATGTGATATTGGGAATATTCACTATGTGGTTCTGGTACATCTGTCCCAGTAGAATGGATAATTGACCAATCAGAACAGATGTTAGTCAAGAAACAATCACACCAGTGCTAGGGCCTATGGCTCAGTATTAGGCGTGCTCATACAACTGGGCTACAGACACATGTGCCCCTGTTACTCGGACCTCAGTCTCTTATTTATTTATTTATTTATTTATTTATTTATTTATTTATTACCTATCTATCCTCATCTGAGGATACATTCCTTGATTTTTAGAGAGAGAGAGGAAAAGAGAGAGAGACATTGATGCAAGAGAGAAACATCCATCGGTTGCCTCCCGCATGCACCCTGACTGTGGTTTGAATCTGCAGCATTTTGGTGCACAGGACGATGCTCCAATGGAGCCACCTGGCCAGGGCTCAATATCCAATTTAAAAGGCCTTCACTGTCCCTCTAATCTACAGGGCTCCCACACCTCTTGGCCAAAGTCCTCTCATCATAGTGTCCTATGATGAGTTACTTGGTTGTTTCATTTTTGTTTGCTTGTAGATGTATTGCCTGCCACTCTCTAATAGCTTATAATTGGAGAATTAATTACTCAATGGATGTAAGAATTATGTTATTATTATAATAGCTTATAATTGGAGATTTAATTGGAAATTGCAATCCAGTTAAGTTGCAGGAGAAGAGGGTATGTGGCACACCAGTGTATCTCAGGGTCTGTCACAGTGCCTGGCACAGAGCAGGCATTTGACAAGCATTGGTTGGATGATGAGTGAGTTAATGAAGCAGAGGGCTTGGCCTGGGGTGTGGGCAGAAAGGCAGGGACCATGCACTTGCTAGAGGAGCTCTCAGCTGCCACATCAAGGAGGAGAACACAGGGTGGGGAGAGCGCAGGCCAAATGTGCAGCATCCCCTCAGGATTCTCAGTCAGAACACTGGGTTATAGTGAGGATAAGCGGGTCAGTTACTTTGTTGAAGTAAGGACAGCTGACCTGGGTCTGCAGGCAGAAAAGCATGGGAAGGGGCTTTGGAATTTATTTTAAATTAGGGAGCAGGAGAGTAGGTAATCAGAGAGCTCACTTGGAAAAGCAAAGCCCATCCTGCCACAGAGGGGTTGTTTTTAGCTTTACCCTTAAAAAATTCCGGTGCCAGTTCCAATGTGGTGGGAGGAAGGGTTTCATGTGAAACAATTCTTGGACATGAGCTGAGTGTCCTATAATTCAACTCAATTCTGACACTGTCTCCCTGGAGATAGCTTCAGATTCCATGGGCTAAGGGCTCAGTCCCGCAGGACTGACCCCTGCCCCACTTGAAATGACATTTTCAAGCCCAGGTCATCACCTGTGCTTTTAACTGACCAGCTATAGGTCAGCAGTTCCAATGATGCCCTTCCTTGTGTTTGATTAATTTGCTAGAGTGGCTCACAGAACTCAGGGAACTATTTTCTTACTATCTTACTGGTTTATTACAAAAGGATATCACTCAGGAGCAGTCAGATGGAAGACATGTGTAGGGCAAGGCATGGGAAAAAATCACGGAGCCTCAACATTGGCTCATTCTTTAAATCATTGGCCATTGGTAGTAAATTCAACCTCCATCCCTTCTCCCCAACCTTGAGGGGAACTAAAAGTTTCAAACCTCCAGTCAGTAGTTGGCTCCTTGGCAACCAGCTTCATCCTTTGGTGACCTAAGAGCATTCCAAAAATAGTTTCATTAATATGAAAAAAGACACCTACTCACTAAGATAATTCCAAGGGTTTTAGGAGCTCTGTGCCAGAACTGGGACCAAGACCAAATATATATTTCTTGTTACAAATCACAATATCACACAGCCCTTGATGAGGATTTATAGTCACTAAATTACTAATCATATTGATTCTTTTAACAGCTCCCTAGATGGCGACCCAATCTTTCTAGCCCATCTCGTAAATGGATTCCAGATGTTCTTCCAGGAATGACTACTTTTATCACATCACTGCTCAACTGGAAAGTCCCAGTTACTGTGAGCTCAGGGCCAGACGTCCCATCCTGGTGCTGCACCCAAACGTAAAAGTGTCCTGGCCCCATCAAGTGGGAAGAGCGCTGGGCTTTTTAGAATTGTAACTGCACAGGAGCTTAATTTCTTTAATACGACTTTTTCCTTTATTAAAGCTAGCTTTGACCAGTCTAATAGTGTGAGTAGACTAAAAGACTTCCTTTGCTTGTGTACATTAAAGCCCAATCAAATGTGAATAGGAGTTTGCTGCCAAGAAAGTAAAGGCTTATTAGTTGAGGAAATGGTGCCAAGCCCAGAGTCATAGGTTAAGCTAGTGCTCAAAGACCTGGCTCCCCGTTGGCTTCCAGGAGATGGGTTATGCAGGGGGAAAGTCATTAATCATGGTGGCTAAAGGAGTGGGGGTCATCGCTGTATTGATTCGTTGGGGCCACAGTAGGGTGTATTGATCATTGCATCAAGCCCTGATGTCAGCCATGACATTGTTCTGTCTGGTTTCATGTGGGTTCTGCTTTGATGGACCTGGGTTCATCTGAAGTCGAGATATTAGCTTGACTGAAACTCTGTTTCTATGAGTAACAGACCTGAGGCTTTGTTTCTAAGAGAGTTTGGTGCTGACCAGAATCTGAGGTCCTAAGGACTCAATGATTAAGGAAGGGAATGGACAGACAGAAAGGAGAAAGGATTATGTTAAAGAAATGGTATTTCAGTGTGGTTCCAATAGCACCATGACATACTACATGTCCATTCCCTTAATCATTAAGCCCTCAGGACATCAGGTTATGGTCAAACTGCCTTAGGAACAAAGCCCCAGGTCTATCAAACACAGAAATGGTCAAGCTAAAGATAACATCTTGACTTCAGCTGTGTTTCAGCCCCAGGCCCATGAAAGCAGATGACCCTATAGACTGCACCCTCACGAAACCAGACAGAACAATGCAGTGACTGACATCAGGACCTGATACAATGAACAGCTATCCCCTTCCCTAGCCCCAGACAATCAGTAGGGTCTGTGACCCCAAATCCTTCTGTCACCATGCCTAATAATTTTTCCTGTATATAATCAACCCCCATGTAGGCCATTGGGGAGCCAGGTCTTTGAGCACTAGGTCACCTGTGTCTCCAGTCTTGGAACTGTTTCTTTAAATAAGCCTTTACTTTCTTTGTAGCAAACTCCTGTTTACATCTTATTGAGCTTCGATGTGTGCAGGCAAGTGAACCCCCTTCAGCTGGGTAACAGAATCAAGGCTCACCCTTGTGCCTATGTGGGACCTGAAGCAAGCAATGTCGCCTTTAGGAGTCTCTCTCTCTTTATCTGCCCAAAGGGCAGTGATGCTTCCATCACCTAGTCTTGGCCAAGCTAGACTACCCAGAACACCTAGCAGTGTGTGCAGAGTAAAGAAGGATCAGCACAGTGGACTCTGAGCTTCTTGAGAGCAGGAATCAAGGTTCATGTTTTGTGTTCTTTCACAGAAAGTCACACTGTGTTGAGCAAGGAGTTCATGTTCAACAAATCTTACTGAGTGATACATATCCTCTTAGTCTTCTCTAATACTTCTTACCTAATTCTGAGAAGTATAAGCATGGACCTGCTTACAGGCCCCTGCTGCTTCTGTGGTCCTACAAACCAGAGGCAGGATTGCTGTGAGGAGTGGAGGGGGTGGGGGTGGGAGGGTGGCACGGGGCAAGTTCTGAAGGCAGAGGGCTTCACTGGGAGTTTGGAGTTCTGACAGCATTGTGAATAAAGAAATAAATGAAGAAGTAAATAAATCAAAAGGAATCTGATCTTTGAAAAACTGTTAAAGAGCCCCAGGACTGCAAAGCCAGGTCCAAGTTGCTTCAAAGAGCAAGTGAAACAGCACTAAATTCAGGATAAGACAGCAATGCGGGCTGCCCTGGTTCTTTCTGAGTGAGGGTATTCATAGCCCTGCCAAAAGCCCTGCACACTGTTTCCTGGTTGCTGTTGGAGCGTCTGAGGGGGCCAGTGTGTCCTCCAGAAGGGCTGAAATGTGAGGGATGGATGGGGTTGCGGATGGGGAGTGGCTCGTTACACAGAACCAGCTTGTGAAGGAGAAGCTTCCGGACCTACTCAGAGCTTCTTGGAGCCACGGCTCTGTCCCTGTGCAAATACTTTTTTTGAGCAGGAAAGCCTTTGGCAAGCACCAGTCTCCAGTTCAAGTTCTGTTGGAAGGAGGGTTTAAGACTTTAGTCAGGATGTACTAAACCTCAAACAAGTAGCTAAGTTGAGAACAAACTCCTGAAGTAGGATGTGTGAGTCCCAGGTGGCATGTGCATACTTTTCAAGATTGATTCCTATTTGGCACCAGCTATGGTTGAAATCAAACTGTGGCAATGTTTATCTGAGGAATGCCCAGGTCTCTAGGTCTGTCCCTCTTCCCCCCTCCCCTCTCCCTGACCCCTCCCCTCCCCCCACCTCCATCCTCTGGAGCCTTTCTCTGTGTTCACATGGGTCATCAGCAAAGAATTGGAAGCTAGAAATCCGTAACTCTTGCCTTTCTGACTGTCCCGCCTCCTATGTGGTTTTGTGCTTTCTTGTAGTGACCATGTTTCTGCAAACAAGTGGTCTGGGTTTGTATGGAGAACTGCTTCCAAGTGATATGCAGAAGTTTTTTCTTTTAGTTCCCTAACACCTTTTTGAGAGAGGTGGTATTATTCCCACTCTACAGATCAGGAGACTAAGGCTCCGAGCTGTTCATCAGCATGTCCAGGATCCCAGGCTGGTAAGCAACAGAGCCAGTATTAGGGCCCAAGGCTGTGCAAGTCTGTGAACTGTATCGCCCACCTCTGTTCTGCGAAACTGCAGCCTAGCAGCAGGTCCCTAAACATCAAACATCTTGGCACCATGATTCCCTCATTTGTGAAGAGAATGATGATATGCCAATGCCATCTTTGCACATCGGTGAAGCTAGTTAGATGGTTACATCAAGGTTAAAAAAAAAAAAAACAGGAAAAAACAATTCAAGGAATGAGGGGGAGGAGCCAGAGACTCTTCTTTCTGGCACATAGTAGGTGCTCAATAAACATGTCAATTGGATGAATGAAACTCTAAAGCAAACATGACTGAAGTCTAATAAACTGATGAGTGGGAATATGCAGAAGAGAGACTTCCCAGAATACTCAATTTAGGGACACTCCTGGATGAAGTACAACTTAGCATAAACAAAAGGAAGTATTGCTCTTTCAAAGGTAGTAAATTTAGAGACCTCAGGAGTCAGCATGGATTAAAAATATAAATCTCTGCAGAAAAAAAATCAATTTGCACATGATGAATCCGTAAAAAAAATAACCAGGGGCAGCATCTCTTGCCTTGGGGTCCAAGGTCAAGTAGAATAACCAGACCCTCCCCAAAATAAGCCTGAGCTGAGTGAGCAGCATGCTAAATCTTGCTTTCTAAATGCAGTGTTAACTTGAAAAAGTTTCCCTCACCTCCCTCTTCGGCTCCTTGGCACATTCTTGCTCTGTTTTCTGGTTTTAGGGAGTCACCAGCTTGATAAACTACAGGAAACCTGCATGAATTTTACATCCAATTTATAGAGCTCTGACTCTAATAGTGCCTAAATAATCCATGGTGAAGTCTGCTAAATGGGCCATGTAATCCATTTGGAAGCGATGTGTCCTGGCTTTGGAGAATGTGTGTGTGCATCTGTGTGTGCATCTGTGTGTGCTTTCTTTTTCAGTGTTTGTGTTTGTTTCATGGGGAGGGACAAGGGGCATGATTTAGTACCTTGCTTGCCTGTGACCAAAATCTTAGCTTTCTCCCCAGTACATGCCACCAAGGGAAAAAGAACTTCTTTCTGAGGTCTGGTAACAACTATTTCCTATAGGTTTCTTCAGCCTCTGGCTCTTGGCCTAGGGCCTTGGGTCTGGCCCCAGAGGTAGGATGGGACTTGTCAGTGACACCAGGCCCTGAATGTCACCCCACACCCTCTTGGGAAGAATTGCAACCTTTCACTGACTGCTCTACAGATGTTCAAATTGACTGAAAGCCTGTAGTGAACACTGGGGTCCCTTTGGGGACACACCTGCTCTCTCCCACTCTCTGAGGTAACCCTCAATTATTCCCTCCTTTGCCTCTGTGGCTACAGCTGGCAGGTTGGGGGCAGCTTCTTTCCCTATTTGGAGTGTGGGTTTTCTTGGCCTTTCCACAGAATCTGGACTGTATTTCTTGGGCTTCCTCTTCTTGCTAAGAATGGGGTTGAGGATTAGAAGTGGATCGCTGCCACACACACATCATCTTTCTGTGTCCAGATGTGGCCTCTCTATCCACTTCTTTTAGGCCCTTTACCCCCCATCCTCAGGGCCTGATTCAGCATTTCCTGTCCAACCCACAAGGTAAGCTCCCTCTCTCGCTCCAGAGTTTCACAGCACAGGCAGCCTGTGATATTCATTTGACTTGGGCTCTACCTGGGCTGTCAGGAGCCCAGCGGCAAACAGATGGCACGCTGAAATTGGGTAATTTGAGGGGTGTTTAATAAAAGGACTCTTGCAAAGGTGTGGGAAACTTAGGAGTCAGTATGGATTAAAAATATAAATCTCTACAGAAAAAAATAAATTGGCGCATGATGAATCCATAAAAAATAACTAACAGCAACATCTCCTGCCTTGGAGTCCAAGGTCAAGTAGAAGAAACAGACCCTTTCCAAAATACTCCAGGGCTGAGTGAGCAGCATAGTAAGTCTTGCTTTTTAAATGCAGTGTAGGAAAGGCATGAAAGACACTAAAGAACCCCAGGGCTGGCATCACGGGGTACCTTAACCACCCTTAAGAGTGAAGAAGCAAGGCCGGGGACAGTATCAGAACCAGCCTAGTGAGACCTCTGCTAGAGGAAAGCAGTCAGTTTGCAGGGACCCCTCTGGGAGGGACAGTGGAGAGAAAATTTCCTGATCTTACTTTCTTCTCCACTCCCTCCCAGTGAGGAACCTGACAGGAAGTCAGAGAACATGAGCTAGCTGTTGTAGTTTCTACAGTTCATTCTCTAGGGGCTTAGGCCAGGGCAGAGAAGGGTAGAAATTGGACCTGGATGCAAAGACAGATGATGTTCAACACAACGTGTTGTGTGTGAAACCAGGTGCATGGCGTTTCATGGGAGTTTTGGGAGATTTTCGAAGACCCTTTCTGCTGAAGGTGATTAGCTTCTCTGCACTGCCCCGTGTTGTCAAGGTCTTGTCAGGTGCATGTTGCTGACCTCCCCAGTGATGACATCTCTAGGGCAGGGGCCGCACCCTGTGCAGCTCTTTGCTTGCAGAAGGTTTGGTCAGCAGAATCTACATTCTGATTGGCTCAGTTGGCTGAAACATATGCAATTTGAGGTCAGGAAGTGTCCAGGGTTTTTTTTTCCAGATGGAAAGCCTACTGATGTGAATGAAACCTGAACTGGCTCAGAAACAAGTCTCTAACTGTGACCCTGAACAGATGTCGGTTCTGTGGGTCTCAGTCTCCTCAATGCCAAAATAAAGTGATTTGTTTAGATCCAACCCCTGACCCTGTTTTTATAAATAAAGTGATTGGAACACAGCTACATTCCATTTTTTACATATTGTCTGTGGCTGCTTCTCACCACAATGGCAGATTTTAGTAGTTCTGATAGAGACCACACTGTGCACAAAAGCTAAAACATGTACGATCTAGCCCTTCACAGAAAATGTTTGCTGAATGGTTAGATGATTTCCAAGGTCCCTCCTGGTTGTATGGTTCTGAGATCAGGCATTCCGCCTTATCTGGCTTTGCATTTAACATGGCCTAGACAAGGGCCAGGGAGAGAGTCTGTGGCTGTCCCTAGACCTACCTTAGGGGCTACCATGGCCACTGGTTTCTGGCACGAATGCTATGGCTGAGGAATCCCAGTTCGGGGGCAGGCTGGAAGTGCTGCTCACACATTGCCCTCCTGAGCAAGTTCAAGTGAGGAGACATGGGAGCTGGGGGTAACTAACCCAACTGCCTCACAGCTGGTGTCCCCCACCTGAGGTGTGCCCAGGGAGGTGAAAAACTGATCATCAGCCCCTTCTGTTTTCTTCCTTTTCTGTCTCACCACCACACTCCTTCTGTATATCCTGACACCACTTCCAAATCAACGTAGGTTGTTATATGCTTTGAGTTGGTTCTAAATCCTGGTGACCCAATGAATGAGTGGTGTCCACACACCCCGTCCTGTCCCAAACAGCCCTGCTCAGCTCCAGTGGACTCATGCCTGTGGCTTCTTTGGTGGAGCCAGTCCATCTCAAATTTGGTCTTTCTCTTTTCCGGCTGCCTTCTATTTCTCCCAGCAGTATTGTCTTTTCCGAGGAAACCTGCCTTCTCACGATGTGCCCAAAGTAGGATGGCTTCAGTTTTGTCATTTATGCCTCCAGTGATGTTTCAGGCTTAGTTCACCGTAAGATGCAATTGGTTGTCTTTCTGGGGGTCCAGGGTATCTGCAGCGCTCCCTAATCAACTGCTTGCACTCAAATCCTTGTTTAGGAGGCTGCTTTAGGGAAAACCCAAAGGAAGATATGACACATAGTTAATATACACATTGTTCTTGTGGGCCTTTGTCTGACTCGTGTTACTATGTTTGGCTGCAAGAAATGATGTTGTTGGAAAATTTAGCTAATTAAAAAAACCCTTGCAACTAAGATAGCGGCATGTGGTTCTAGGAGACAGGGCTGAATCGTGTGAACACAGTAACTTGTGGACCTTCGTTCCCTTTCAGTAAAACTGGAGGATCAGATTGCACAGTTCCCTGGATACCTCACCATTCCAAAATGCTATGAAACTGGATCCAAGGTTGTCTTGCTAATCTTACGGCAGTAAGTAAAAGCAGACATATTCACAATCTTAACTGCCGAGGTGTTTTGTGATAACAGATTGTTTTTGTCTTTCCCTGAGATGACAGTGGGGGATGGTGGGAAGGTAGTGAGTAGTGAGGAAAGACCAAGCCTCAGAATTACCCAGTAACCTGTCCGTTTCTTTTTCTCTCATTATCATCCATTCCCCTCTCTGCTCTTGACCTCACCTCTCTGTGCTTCTGTGTACCCCTTTAGAAATTCACGGTTAGCATATATCAAAAAAGAATGGGTCCAGTCCTGTGTGGTTTGGCCTGTAGAAGTAGGAAAATTTAGGGAAGGCTGCCTGCAAAGAATTCAAAAACTTCTTGGTAACCTGGAATATAGTTTCTATCTTTGTAAATTGTGTCCTTTACCTCAAAACTCAAGAGTTTGAAGAAAACTTTTGTTCATGTAGTTATAATAAACATCAAATGCAAATATTTATTAAGCTCCTGCTATGCACCAGGCACTGTGCTAATAACTGGGAATACAATGGGGAGAAAAAGACAGCTATTGGGCAGAGGTCATTGTGTCGCAAACAATAATGATGTCGCAAACTATGACAAATGGTGTGAAGGGAAAGGACATGGAGATACAACAGGTGTGATGGGGGCCTGACATCTCTTGGGTGGTAGGTGGTGGGGAGGGGCTTCACCGTCAGGAGCAATTGGGGTTGAGACCTGGAAGGGGGAAGGTGGGGGAGGGAGAGTTAGGTGTGCCCAGGGCCTGATGGGTGAAGGGTGCGCACAACTAAAGACCAGAGTGGCTGGACACAGAGGCCTGGGGGAAGGGTGTAGGAGATGGGGCTAGAGATGCGGAGGTGCAAGAGCAACCATTCATTCATTCATTCATTCATTAATCATGTATTACACTCCCACTGTGTCTGGGCACTCTTCCATGCTCTGTAGCTACAGTGACAAGTGAGACAAAGTTCTTGCCTTAAGAAACTTATATCCTAGTGGAGAAGACAGATCATGAAAAAGCAAATGAATACATACATAATTCAGGCAGAGGTAAGAGTTGTGAAAAAAAAAAAAGGAAGCTAGGAAGAGTTAGAAGGAGCCTGGGGGTGAAGGGTGGGGAGACTACAGTGAAGACCTGACTTCTGTGGGGCCTTTTTGATTCCATGGGGGATCTGGACATGTCCCAGGAGCCGTGCTGGCCTGTTTCCTTATTAAGCCAAGAGAAGCAGAGAGCAAGAATCCCTTACTCATTCTGGCCAACAAAATTATTGGAGAAGAGCAAGATTATAAATCTTCTGATTTAAAAAATTATGTCTTTATTTTCAGTTCCAGAAAATGTAGGACCTTGGTGAGAGGGAAAACCCCAATGGAACAGGTTATGGATACAAGTCTTAAAAACAGAGAGAGAGATTGCTTCTTGGCCTTTTGGCTAAGATCAAGTGTAAAAACACACACAGAGAGAGAGAGAGAGAGAGAGAGAGAGAGAGAGAGATGGGGAACGTCTCTGCACCGTGGCCCTGGCTTGACTTGGAGGGAGAGGTGGACCTCAGCAGCTCCCCTTAGCTGGGGCTGAACGGACAATAAACCAGGAGATGAAGTGGCTGTGGCTGAGCTTCCTGACAAGCTCCTTGATTTCAATGCAGCAGTTCCTAGGGCTGGAAGCAACCAGAAAAGGGTGTCAGCCTCAGGGGCTGTTGGAAGTGGAAAGTTCCAGGCACCGGAGGGAAGAGAGGTTTCATATTGCTGTTCTTTTTTCATATTGGTGTTACATGGTGGAGTCTGTGTCTCCACCCCAAGCCCCAGCCTGCAGTCTTCAGGCATCAACTCGAAGGCTAGGGAATTTGGGCCGTCTCTGTCTGTACAAGCTCCTTTCTCCATTCCCTTCCACTTGGAAAAGCATCGCATGAGTCTTGGGAGAGAGAGCTTCGGATCCGAGGCCCCTCCTGCAGATTCCCCTAGAGCCCAGTTCCTAGGTTAAAGGGTGTGCTTGTAAGAGTCTGCGTGGCATGCGTGCGTGTGCGTGTGCACACCCCCATGCACATGTGTTTGTGGGCTTAACAAATATCTCTAGAGCACAGTGCCAGCACCAAAGAAGAATGGAATCCAGCTGCCTTTCTCAAGAGGCTAACAGTGCAGTGGGGGCCACAGCCAGTGAGCTTGAGATGCTTTGAAGCACACCACACTTAATTTTGGGGGGTTGGGGAAGGGTTTCTGGGGCTAAGTGACCAATCAACACCTGATTGGAAAGACAGGTGTGTGTGTGTGTGTGTGTGTGTGTGTTTGTGTGTGTGTGTGTGAAGTGGAGGGGGTGGGGGGAGAGAGGCTCTTAAGTTTAAAGTCCGTCTTGGATATGTGAACTCAAAGCTCATCGTACAGACGAGCCCTGTGGGTGCTGTGCATTTCTGTGGGATTGCTGGCGTGCAGTTCGCGTGTACTGGGTTGATCGTGTGGTTTTTAAGTCAAAAGCGTTTGTATCTTTTCAGTTGTGAGTAAACTGTGTAAAGCTGTGCTTCTTTCTTCTTCCTCTTCCTCATTGTTAGAGGCTCCGTGGGTCACGCTGTGGCCACGGCACTGGTGCCTCTGATTTGAAATCAAGATTATTCAGCATCCTCCAATTTGTATGCCCTCAGGGTAGAGAGGCCAATTGCTGAAAATGGATGTAAGTTACCCCTACCCCCAATCTATTTGCTGAGTGTCTGATAGGAAGACATGTCAAAGTGGCTTTTAGAAGAAAAAGTTATAGGATTTGAGAAAACATGTCTTCTGGGGCAGAGGGTCCTGTGGGCACCTTCTCCCCCGTCTACCCTGACCTTGTTCGGTGAAAACTAAGCAGATGCCTGACTCTGCTGCTCCAATTGGCAAAGTGGGGGGTGGGTCCGGGGGTCAGGTGGAGGTGGAGAAAGCCTGTGGATTTGGGGGAATCTGGAATTGCTTGTTCTTTCCTGAACTTTCTGAGATCCACCGCAGGGCTCTGCTTCGCCCTGCTTATTACCTCTCCCTCCCTCTCAGCACCCAGAGGTGGTGCATCCTCACATCCCAGGAAATGAACGTGCCCCACGCAAGGGGGAGGGCAGGAGGACACAGCCTGGTGTAGGGATGCTGCCCGAGACACCCCAGCCTCCTGTGACTCCCTCCCGATAGAGCAGCTGGGGGCTGGGAGTCCTGTCCACGCAGCGTGGCACACTCCGTGGGAGAAGGGCAGCAGCAGTAGGGTGTACAGCTGCCCTCACAGATGCCCAGGCCTGGGTGACCTGTGGAACCGTGGTGCCATCTGATGGCCAAGACAGGGAATGAACTGGGAACAAGTGAAGGGACAAGACCCAGACAGCTTGCGTGGCCCGTACTCTGGCTGGGGTTTGTGATTGGGCAGGTTTAACCTCTCTGCATCACAGTTCTGAACTTGGAAGCTCTGAATGTGCCGCTGTAGGGCTGGGGTCCACGGGCTGCAGGGTGGGGAAAATATTTGGGGAACCCATTATGTCCTTGGTTGGGTAGGATTGGAGGGGCAGGGAGTGCGTGTGGTGCCTAATCAGCGAGTCTACACTCCACTTGAGGGGACAGGATGGATTCATTGAATATATCAACATGGTGTAATTGAAGGTGGGTGTGTTGCCTGCAGCAACCCGGAAGCCTGGTGGTTGCTCCTGAGGAGGGAGACCAAAGAGAAGAAACCAAGGTGGCACACAGAGGGGAGTGAGCCCAGAGGCAGGGCTGCAGGGGGAGAGGAGTTGGGACCTGCACCATTGGTGGAGTGTGTGTGAGAGAGAGAGGCGGGCATTTTAGGGCATTGGTACCCTAAAAATGCAGCAATGTTTGATGATGAATTCCTCCTTGTGCCACCCAGTCTTGCTTTTTCCTGGCCTCAGGGAAGTCTTTAACAAGTCTTTAAAGACTGTCACGTCACCATAGAAATGATGCCTTTGAAGGGTGTGCTCAGGGGAAGCACCTGAGGCCTGTGGCCCTTTTGGATGGCTGGGTTTCCTGAGCAGCCTTGGGGTGCAGATGAGGTGTGCACAGACAGGAGTGAGGTGATGGGTAAGGTGGAAGATGTCCCGGGCCAGAGCACCTGAGGTTTGTTCTTTTGTTTGCTTTTAATTAAATACATTTTGGAGGTCTATGGTCCTCAGGAGTCATTGGTGAAGGGTCTTGACAGCCACAGGTGGGGGATGGGGGGGCACAGGTGGGGGACAGATGGATGATGGCATGCACACAGAGCGTGGCCCTCCGTCGTCAACTAGAGGATTTCCTTTCCTTATCTCAAGCCCCTTCTTCCCCTCACTGATCCTCCTTTCTCTCTGCTTCTCTGTTTTAGATCCACGTCTTCATTTCTTTCAGGAAAAAATCCTGGCACCTGTCATTGGAAGGAAATTTTAGGCTGCCACACAGCAAGTTACGATGAACCTGCTCTTTTGGATCAAGAAAAGGTGTTCATCTCCAAAGTGACCCTTGTCTGTGGATCCACTGGGCATGAGGTCCTGGCATCCAGGCAAGGATGGGGGAGGGCACAGCCCTGGCTTTTCGAAGAGGTGCTTTTGGCTGTTAGACCTTGGTAGATCCAGTCATATTTAATTTGCTTGGGATACTTCATTGTTTAAAGAAAGCTATATTTGATTTTTTAATAATGTAAATAGAATTATCCGCTCATTAAACTGTTGTGTAAATGTGAATTCTGAATTTACCAAAAGTTGGACACACTGACATAGTCTGTATTCTAGAATGAGTGTGCAAGGCACTGGGCATCTAGCACCCTCTCTCTAAGTGAGTGTCTAGTACACTCACTCATTCCACTACCAGGGCTCTCAGCGTTTTAGTGCTGGACTCAACCCAGCTTGGCTTAAAAATAGCCTGTGATTAAAATATACTCATACAAGGGATTAGAGAGTCTGGTATTGATGTTCTCAAGAATATATATGTATGTATGACATCTGTCTAGAAGGGATCCAGCCATGTAATATGAAAAATAGAGACATTTATTGGAGAAGATACAAGATACAAGAAATACTGTACATAGGACAATGATGCCTCAGTCGCCTTCAAAGAAGGCACCTTGGGACCTCACATAGTTCTCCCAATCATCATCAGCTGCCCTGTTGTATTTTCCTGAATCTCAGCAACTGAGATGTCTTCCCTTTCAAAGGTGATTTTAGTTTTGGGAAAAGCCAGAAGTCATAGGATTCCGAATCTAGGCAATAGCGAGAGTAAGTCACTTGGGTAATTTGATGTTTCACAAAAAAAGTCTGCATGAGATGTGATGCGTGAGCAGTGCATTGTTATGATGAAGCTGCCAATCACCAGCTGCCCATAGCCATGGCCGTCTGAATCATCCAAATAGTTCCCATGGAGGAATGTTCAAGCTTAATGCAAAATTTGATGCAGATTCATTGTTCTACTTGCTCAGTCATTTTTGAATGCGACAGCCACACAGTACACATGCTTGCTCAATGGCGTTTACTGCCCCTACTCACAAATATAGTGGAGTCATCATTGTTCATGCATGTGCATTCCAGTCCACTCTCCTTGGCTGCCAGGTTACATCAATGTTGCTCAAACAGTTCTCGTTATATTAACAAAGCCTGAACTTTTTCCAGACATACCTTGCATATACACACACATATATGTATATATACTCTTTAATATACTTCAGATATGTATAATGTGTATATGCATACATATTATGAATGTGCATACACACATATGTATGCACACATACACATACACACATGACTGTAGAGCAGTAGAATTTTAATGCCTAAAACAATTAGATATCGCAGAAAAGCATCAAAAGCAGGGGGAAACCATGACAACCCAGCAGTGGCCACTTACAGTGGGCATGCGTTGACTCTGCTCATGCAGCAGTCCCTCCTTCCGGTCCCCATCCTCTCTCCCCATGGTCCTTCCTGCTGGAGCTGTCAGGCCCTGGACCCTGCCCATAGCCTCGGCAGTGAGTATGTGATTCAGAGGGAGCACAAAATTTATTTTCTACCAGATTGGGGTCTTTGGTGACTATATTGGGAATAAAAGTCAGCTGGAGATGAATCATTCTGATGTCAGCAACATAATGGGACTGACTGTTCATGGCTCTGTCTCTGAAAATTCTCCCAATCCATCCCTTGCATCTTCTAATCTCTTTGTTTTCCATTCAGTGTAACAAACTGCTCTCGCTTGAATTCTTAAAGTAGATTTTTAAGTTTACAACCGAAGACCTGAATGGGTACGTCTCTGTTACATGTTAGCCAGTTTCCTCCCAGTCCTTTCTCCATCGTTTGCATTCTTTGGTGCAATATGGAAGAGAGCTTAAAGCAAAGGCTCCAGAGGCAGCAGCCTCCTTGAACAGGGGAACACATGGCAGGTGTAGCTCTGGAGCTGGAGTAAGTCCCAGAGGTCAGGCTCTGCCCGCTGAGGGAGTAAGGCCCACACAGAAGGGCTGCACCCTGCTTTCCTCACAGTGGGGCTCCGGCTCTGCTCCGGGCACTGTCCAGTGCACACAGCGGAAGGGCTCTCAGTCTGCAAGTGTGGTTGTGTGCACTGGCACTTAGACTTTCAGAGGAGATGGTGGGATTTTATGTTTTCTTGCTGACCCATATCACCAATGAAAACGCAGAAGAGGCAAGGGCTCCTAATATGTCAGGGATGAAAAAGAAGGGCTATATATATTTTTAAATATTTTATTTTTTTATTTTTAGAGAGAGGGGAAGGTAGGGAGAAACAGAGGGAGAGAAACATCAGTGCGGTTGCCTCTCATGCACCCTCTACTGGGGACCTGCCTTGCAAACCAGGTATGTGCCCTGACTGGGAATCAAACCATCGACCCTTTGGTTCACAGGCTGGCACTCAATCCACTGAACCACAACAGACAGGGATGTACATACATATTTTTTACTCTCCTCAGGGAGCTACTGATGTGAGAGACAAAGTGAGGAGGCAGGCACATGGTGCATGATGTGATGTGTGTGTGTGTGAAGGAGTGAGTGGGAACTTGAGAGTGAGTCGTTTTAACACCGAGGACTCAGAAATCCCACCCACAAGTTCTCCTTCCAGTCCCTGTGTCTCAGTAAGCCCTCAAAAGTAGTTAGATTTAAGGAGGCTGTTATTGCCTTCAAAATCTTCCTTTCCTTCCCCAGCTCCTCATTGGAAGCCAAGATACCACCTTTGTTCTTGCTGTGCATTTAGAATACATTTTTAGACAGATTTTAATGTCCCGTTTATAGAAACTGTTTCTTTTAAGGCAGTGTGGCTTAGATCAGGTTGAAACCATCTGCTTTTAAATGTAAGGAGAAAGGACGACCTAGGACAATTAAAATACGTCATTTATAGCCAGCCAAGCCTTGGACTGCCCAGGGTGAGGAGGCAGAAATCCCCTCTCCAACTGGAGGCACGGGCACGGGTCCCAGCCAGGGCAAGGACAGCTCCTGTTTGAGAAGACGCCCTGCAGGGCCTTCCAGTCTCAGACATCGCTGTCCCCAGAGTGCTGTTGCCTGTCTGTGATGTAAACTGTAAGCTCTTGGTGTGTTTTCTGCACTCTGAAATAAACAGAGCACCTGGATTCAATCAGTCAGATGGTAACAGAATCAGGCTCTCAGCCCCCCTGTACGTCTCCACCCCCAGGTAAGGGCCTCGAGGGGGGAGCTGCAAGCCCGCACGGAGAGTCCTGGACGCTGTGGTTCCCTGTGGACTCATTATGAATGAGCAGCTTGGAGCCGACTCTGGCCCCGGGGTCTCTTCGTGGTATTCACAGACTGTTCTCTACACCCTGTATGACCTCAGGAGAGAGGGGGCTGTTGAATTGGGCCTGCAGCACTTGGCGTGCAAAACCCTAGTGTCAAGTTCCCACTGGTCGGCGGAGTATGCTTCATGAGCCGTGTTGGACCTTCAATCTAAAAATATTCTGGTACTTTCTTTGGGTTTAAAAAAATGTTTCAGGAAGAATATTTTTTTCTTTCAAATAACACTTTCATGTGTGTGTGACTGCTGCAGATGGGTGAATAGGAAACATCTTTCAGAAGGGGAGGTGGGTAAGGGGAAATGGTCAATTATACCAGTGATACAATAGTGAATTTAATGTCTACCTTTGATAAAATTCTAATACAAATTGTGCATATAAGCATCTGTAAAGAGACATGGGATCACCAGAAACTGATGGATTTATTGAGAAGTTGGCACAGATCTGGCTTCTTCCTGTTCTGAAACTGGAATTTTGGGATAACCTGCGGGTCACGGGCGCATCCCGGTCTGGGCGTGGTATGCTGGGCCTCAGCCAGAACTTTCATGCATGCTCTCGTCTCGAGGCAGGCAAGGTGGAGCAGTGAGGGCTGATGAAGCGGAGACGATGAGTTGGAGTGCCCCGCCGGGCCAGTGCCACCCTGGAGAGAGGCCTTGAGCCTCAGTGTCAGCAGCAGGCGCCGTGTCTTTGCCCTCAGAGCTGTCTTCTTCTGCAGTGGCATCCATTATTTTGAAGCAGGAGTCACTTCCTTTGGTCCTCAATTTGATAAAGCGAATCTATACTTCGGTTGTTCTGTTTGAGTGAACTTTTCAAGACCAGAATGTGAGCTGTAAAGACAGCATAGTAGTGTTTCCCCGCTGTGCTTGTCTCCTCCTTCGTCCCCTCCTTGTGTTGGTGTTCTTACAGGTAGATGCTACATGTGAAAAACCCAACAACTCTTTGCTTTGATTAGTGATGGTTTATTTTTAAAGGTCCTGTTAGAATAAAGTTTGCGCTTGGAGTCAATAAGTGTGGTTTTGACCCTTCTAGGTCATGTGACTCTGTGTTCTCTAACTCAGTCCTTGCCTCTGAGCAATGAGACAGATACCTGCCCCCAACTTCGGGGGGCTATTTTGAGGGTCACCTTATGGACTCAGCATTGTGGTGGTTGTCATCTTCTGATCCAGCCCATCATTCTCTAGACACCATGGCTCAGCAGGGGGAAGTTATTTGCAAAAGAGGCCAACAAAGAAAATTCAGGATGTTGATGTCTCACCCCACCCCTGCCCCCTCCCCCCTTGCCCCTCAGCAACACAAAACCCACCATTGTTACTCTTCCCCGAGGATGCATTTCCCCAGCAGTTTGGGCAAAACTGTCCTGTTGTTATGGGACAGCAAGTCTGCCGGCAAGTCAGAAAGAAGATCAAGAGATTTGGTTTCCTTGCTCAAGGAAACAATATCCTATTTTCCTGCACAACCATAAACAGTCAGGAAGGGGGATTAGTGGCATCACTGGCCACAGGAATTGAGAATCCTCAGACTTTTGCTCTCCCTCTGTAGCTGCAATTTCCCCAGAGAAGTCAGAGCAAGTTTAAGATTAAAATAAACAATCTGGATTTGGACAGTGCCCTGAGGACAGCAGAACTCAGTGACACCACTTAAGCACTTCCCAAAGCAGTAATTCCCCGGGGAGGGGGGGGGGTGCAGCCCATGTTTTGACTTCTTTTCTCTGGCACAAGAAATCAGTGTTTTCTCACATTACATCTCGCATTCATATCCTCTGTAAAATGGTTTATCTCAAACTACTCTCATCTCTGCCTCTTTACTTGATTCCTTCTACTCCTTGACTTGGGACATAAACAGAAATAAACCAAGGTATTTCAGGGAAAGGGAGGAGGCCCAGACCTTTACTGGGTACCTGTTCTGCTGTTTCATTTGCTCCTTACAGCAACTCAGTCTCCCAAATATTATAATCACCTATCTTTCCTCGCTTGTATGTAGTCTGTAATTATATTTTAATTTTGTATTCTCTATCTGTTTTCCTTAACTATAAGCTCCAATAGGGCAGGAGCTATATCTGTGTGCTCACAAGTACATTCACCGCAGCAAACAAAATGCCTGGCGTGACCCTTTAACAATGTGGGGGTTAGGAGCACCCACCCCCCGCCCAGGGGAAAATCCTTGTATAACAACATAGAGATAAAAAAAAGAACATTTTTAATTGGTGGAAGGTAACCCACAGTTGGGAAACTGCTGCTGGGAATGTCAAAATAGTGTTGTCTATATGCCCTTGGTTGAATCTGTGGATGTGAAACCCATGTACAAGGGCCGACTGCATTTACTGAAAAAACTCTGTGAGTGGATCTGTGCTGTTCAAACCCATGCTTTTCAAGGGCCATGATGAACATATTGTAAACACTAAGAAAGAAGATACCTACTAAAATGAGCTCCTAAAGGCTAATAACTGGGCTCAAATATAAAAAACAGAGCTTAGCAGCTATTTCTACATGGGGGCCTCTTGCACAAATCGAACTGCCAGGAAGAAGCTTGCCTCTGTGCTGAGTAGCCAGACCAGCCTTATAAAGGAGTTCCTGGAATCCTATTTCAACTGGAAGAACTGAGGCTTTCCCCATCCAGTCAGAGCTGTGCTGCTAAATTGCCATAAACATCTTCACTGACCAATCAGAGTGGCTGCATCCTGACCAATCAGGAGAGTGCCTTTTGGACCAATCAAATTGCAAATATTTGGAGTCCTCATTTGCATGAGGATGGACCAATCAGGGACTAGGGGTAGGGCTTCCTGTCTATATAAATCAGCTCCCAACTGGCTCTGAGGGCACACTTTCCCTTTCTGCAAAAAGTGAAGCATGTTTATCCAGCTGGAGCTGAAATACAGATGTCTTGCTAGAGCAGAGGCAAATATGAAGGAGTAGAGCTGAAATGTCCAGCCAGAAAAGGGCCTAGCCCCAGGGCTGCCTCATAGTGATGCTGTGTTACCATTGAGCTATTTTGTACTGGACAGAGCTAACATTTTTACTACACCCCAAATTGGGGGTTCCTATTGGCACTGAATGGGTGCCAACAACCTTTGGTTGACAATACATAGAACCGAATAGGCTGGAATTGAAGAGCAGCTTATTAATTTGCTCAATGGTCTTACAACTTGTGTCTTCTATGTCACCTTAGTGGAACTTCTGTGAAGACATGGACACCTTAGAGCAATAAACATTAATTCACAGAAAGAAAGAACATTTTAACAGAGCCATCAAGCAATGCAACAGACTTCCTCATAAGAATGTTCTCTGATGGCAGAATGGGGTGAGCTATAAATTTAGAGAAAATTCAATATGCAGATGGGGAGACCTGAAGCTTCAGCTGTTCAAGCAGAGGCTGCATGCCCAACAGGTATGTTGTCGGAGAGACCATGGCTTTGGGCGGGCCTTTGGACTGGGTTCCTTCTGTTACGGCTTCTAATCGTAACATTCTGTGAGCTTCCCACTGTACTGCCTCACCTGAATCTTATTTCTGAAGACTCTGTGGGGTTTTAGCAGGAAAAGTAAAGGAAAAAGAGCTAACGTTTGATTGTCTGGACTAAATTAAATCGGGTGTATTTACTGTATTAGTTTTCTATCGCTGCTGTGACAAACTGACAAATGTAGTGACCTGAGACAACATGAGTGTATTTTTATTAAAGGATCTTTAGATCAGAAGTCTGATGAGTATCACTGGGCTAAAATCAGGGCATTGGCAGGGCTGCATTCTTTTCTGAAGGATCTAGGGGAGAATACACGCCTGGGCCGCCCAGCTTCTGGAGGCTGCCAGCAGTACTTAGATGTGGTTCCCTCTTCCATCTTCAGTCAGTAACATCACATTTCTGCAGTCACACTTCTCTGGTGACAGACAAGATAGGTTCTCTGCATTTCAGGACTCGTGTGATTATGTGGGACCCACCAGGATAATCCTTGATAGTCTCCCGCATCCCAGGGTCTTTGACCTTATTCACATTTTCAGAGACCCTTTTGCCATGTAAGTCCAGGGATTAGGACAGGAGCACTTGGGGGGTGGGTCATGGTTCTGTGTACCACATTTACCAAGCCCTACCTTGTGATAGTTCAGGAGTTCCTGGGCATCAACCGAGAGTGCTGAATCTTCAAATAATGTTGTTTTATTATAACGTGATGAGATTTCAAAGGAAATTAACTCTTGTTTATGTGAATTAGCCTATGGGAAAATTAGTTTCCTATATGTCATTTCACTTAAAGTCTCAGAACCTATGGACAGTGTTAATTAAATGAGTACTTCTGTACATTTTGACTTTTTAAAACAAATCTAATTTTTATTTTATTTATTAGAAAGATTTTATTTATTTATTTTTAGAGAGGAGAGGGGAGGGAGAAACAGAGGGAGAGAAATATCAATGTGTGGTTGCCTCTAGTGCACCCCCTACTGGGAACTGGCCCACAACCTAGGCATGTGCCCTGACTGGGAATCAAACCAGCAACCCCTTGGTTCTCAGGCTGGCACTCAGTCCATTGAGTCACACCAGCCAGGACAAAAATCTAATCTTTAAATCCTTCTATATCTTCCAAAATTCACTCCTACATTTTCTAGTCATCAGAATGACAAAGATTTTTAAAAATATTATTACCTGTAGAAATGATTTGCATTGCTGGTGTATAATGACAGCATCCAAGGTATACCTGGCTGAAATTGGTCCCTGCCTGGAAGGCTCAGACTTGCCTTTTGTCAGTGCCAAGGGATGAGCTGGCCCTGAGAGGGTGAGTCAAGGTAATTAATTAAGTAAGTAATTAGATTGGACTTCAGATGGAGAATGTTTGGTTAATTATCCTCTTCCGTCCATGGCATGCTATGTACCTGTTCTTGCAGGGCTCTTCTCTTACTTTATTTTAGTTCAATTAATCTTTCCCTCTCATTCCTCATTCCCATTGTATCCCTTTTCCCAAATGTGTCTAGTCTGAGGTGTTTAATGCACATGCCTGGGTATGTATTATGATTCCCTGCTGCAACTATGCAAGGTTTTTCAGGAGCGTATCCCCTAGAGAGGGTTTTCCAACTCAGCCATATGCCTTCCCGACATCAGGAAGGACGGCCGCATGCACCTCCGTGTGGCCGCCCTCGTTCGCAGGTCTGCCAGTGTGCCAGGGCATCGTTGGACTTCCCACTTAACTCCTACTCTGCGGAGCGGCAAGCGGTGTCTTGATTTACCTTGCCTTTCTTTGATTACCAGGGAAATTGAACATCTCATATACTGTTAGACAACAGAATTGAAATCTCATCAGCTGTGAGGAGAAAATTCAATACTCAGGCCAGTTTATCTGCTTCCTCTTATATCTGAAAGAGATGCAGCTTCCAGGGAACTTGCTTCAAGGCCCTTTGGCTAATGTGGGCCTGTCCTCAGGATCATAATGCTGGCTCCTGTCCCTTCACACTCCTCAGATTCAGGGTGAGTTTTCTTCTTTCACAAAGCATTCCATATTTTTAATTTCTCAGGACTTGATGACCCAGATTAGATTTTTGAGGGGAATGTTCCTTTTGTTAGATTTTGTGATGCTGCCCTGGTTCCCACCACAGGCTTCCTCAAATGCAGCCTGGCACACTGAGCTACATGTACTGGCATTGACAGCGGGGATGCTGTGTCTTTCCTGCCCTCCTGCTCCAGCCTCAACCATGTCATTCCCTCCACCTGCTTCCCTTCCTGCCTCTCCCACCAGGTGAGTGGATCTCAGTCCTGTGTGCATATGAAAGCCAACCGGAGAGACCTTTTCAGCTTGTTTCCCAGGCCCTACTACCACAGACAAGGTCTCAGTGGTCTGTGGTGGGGCCAGGCATAGGTGCTTTTTAAAATAGGTTGACTACCAAGCAGACTGCTGCTCCACAATGGAGGTGAAGAAGATTGTGTCTGGGATACAGGAGATCCTGCAGGGTGTCTTTCATGTCATCATGCTCTGCAATGAAGGTTGATAGAAAACACGCAACACAATACAAGTGGGACTACTAGTGGCCCAGGGCCTTCAGGAATGAAGGTTTGGCTCATTCCACAGGTAGAGAACCAGGACCAGTTGCCATGTTTGCTGCTGAGGGCAGCAGGTATATGGAATAGGTAGTGGAAGGAGGCAGTTACAAATACCTGCCATGACCACAGGACAGCCATAGAAACAGGGACTGTAATTGTCATGAGTATTTCCTCCTTATTTTGTTATGAATACACTATTTGTGCATGTATGCAGAAATCTTTGTTTTTTCCCTCTTATCCTCTTGTGATGTATCATCAGATGTATTAACTGTATATCATAGTGTTACAGAGCAAACAGAAGGTCCATTATTGTCCGCCGCCTTATGGAAAGATGCCTCTCAAAGCCAGAGATTTGTGAAAAGGAAAGGAAATGTTTATTTAATGCTATACAGAGTTAAAGTAGCAACTTAACTTCATTAAAATATTAAAGTCCTTCAGGATACCCACAGACACCCACAGTGCTTCCTATCTCCCTCTGCCCTAATTCAGGGTACCGTAATTGCAAGGAAGAGAAACACACGTCCGGGATCCAGGCTCTTGACACCACCAGCTGTGTTGTCATCCAGGCAGGATCTCTAATTAATCCAAAGCCATGTGGCACCTTCTCATGGCCTACTGGCAAGAGTTCACTCACCCTTCTTTCAGGCAGTCTCTCTTGCTCCCAGGCCACACAGCCAAAGGGAGCACCCCAAAGCCGCGTGGTCCTTCTACCAAAGCTGTGGGGAAGGGGTCCCCACTCTGGCAAAGCCACGTGGCAATTCTCTGCTAAAGCCACATGGTGATTTTCCCTCACAGGGTTGTGAGGGTCCTAACTCTTGGGAAAGCACGTGGATTCTCTCTCAATGGCTGCCGTGTCCCCATTTAAATTCTGGCACCAAATCTCTTCTGTACCCCCATTTCCGACTCCTCCTACAATCAGTTACACCTGCCAGCATTCCCGTATATTCCAAGTATTTTTGGGATGCCATCATGAGTCTGGGCAGGTGTGTCCCCATTTTCTGGAGCCAATCTTCTCCAAGTTCCCACGCAGGCGCTGTGACTTGAGGTTCCTCCCCCAGTCATGTCTTGGGGGGAGTCCTTTCCATCCCCCTGGCTCAGAGCATGGCCACAGCTATTTAACACATCTAAGCTACTAGCCAAAGGCTATAGATACGTTAAATGACCATGCCATGGATTAGCAGCTCTGCATGTCCCTGCTCCGTGTGTCCCTTCCCCCAACTCATACCTGTGGGGGAAGGGGTGAGGACATCTTATATGTCCCTCTAATATTTCCTGGACACGGTGAGTTCTGGGCCCCATTCCAAATCCCTATTTTGGGGGCCCCCCTCCTGGCTGCACCCTGCATCAATAGTATTTAAGTATTGTTAATATTACATCATAGTATTTAAATTATAGGAAGTAAGTAGAAGCATAAACATCACACCGGGCTCTGCATCCTCTCCTGGGGATGGGATTAGTGTACTGCAGTTGTGTGTAGGATGGTGGTATCATGGTTGAAGTAGAAGCTTGTTCTGGGCTTCATTTGGAGAGTCAGTGTGGTTTAAGGAGAGTGCCAAACAGACGAGGAGTGGTCTTGGGGTGGCTAATTTGATGTGTCACCTTGGCTGGGTGTGATGCTCAGATATGTGGTCAGCCATTATTGGAGGTTTCTGTGAGGGTGCTTTGTGGATGAGATTAATATTGATGGACCTGGAGTAAAGCAGATTGCTGTGGTTAATGTGGGTGGGCCTCAACTAAGCAGCTGAAGGCTGAATGGTACAAAAGACTGACTTCCTCAGAGCAAGAAGGCATTCTGCCAGCAGATGGCCTTTGGACTTGAACTGCAACATTGGTTCTTCTCTGGGTTTCCAGGCCTTTGAAACTGAATCTAGTTCTATGTTTAGAAGCAAAGAGGGGTGGGGGTGGGACAGAGTGGATGTTGAGGAGAGTCAGCAATGTCTCACAAGGCAACTGCCTCAAGGGAGGCCCTTAAAGCTTCTTCAGGTAATTCAGGCTTAATCTCATTCTGAGACCCCCATGACTAGGCCTGTAGTTTTCTCTTCTTCGGTCCTAACAGGTGCTCAATAAGTGTTGAATTGAATAAAGAGCAAGGGAAGAAAAAGATGATTAGAAAATACTAGAAATTCCCTAACCAGTCACTGTCCATTTGTCCCAGCACAGCCAGTGCCAGGGAAGAGTGGCAATCAATCCTGGCTTGTTAGAGTCGGTATCACATAACCTCCTGGACTTTCTTCCAGATCCGTGAGGATAGTGAGGAGGGGTTGGCTTGGCTGAACACGCCAGCGGACCTCACACAGTCCGGGGCCAGTGAGGGAACCACTGCCTCCAGTTTGACCAGCAACAAAGGCCTTCGTTGTTCAGGCCTTGGAATGTTTTTCCTTTTCCGATCCTGATCCTTGCACAGCGCCTCCCCTAAGAACTTTGAAAGCCTAACTTATTTTGTGTGCCTCAGGGAGAAGAGAAGCAAGAGTGGGAAAAGGGGGTAATTAGTCAGTGCTTGGCCATGCTCCAAGGGCTGATGGGAATGCAGGCCGCCAGCACAGGCGGAGAGAGCAGCCTCTCTCCACCTTTATCTTCCTTCAGCTCTTGAATCTAGAGGCTCTTGGAAAAGGCTCAGCAGGATGTTGTGGGAGGGGCTGGTGGAGGAAGGGAATAGGCCTTGTTGACCATCAGGTTTCTGAAGCTGCTTTAGGGGCATGCACCCAGGTTTTGAGTACACATATATCACAAGGGACTCCAGTTCCTGCTGACTCCCCTACCTCTGTCAGTGGAGGCCAGTTAGAGTATTAGGAAGCCTGCTAGCTCCTCCAGGGCAACTAGAACAGCATTTCAGGTGCCCCGGAGGCACACCGTAGTGACCTGGAGCTGGAGTAGATCTTAGAACAATCTGTGGAAGGATGTGGTGGGACTAGGAGTGACACTGAGATCCAGAGGGTGGCACGGCTTGCCCAAGCTCTGACAGCGGCAGAACAGAGGGCGAGATGCTGCCTTTCCTCTTGTCCTCGGTGGGCCGTTCAGACCTATAGCCCCATTTCTGGCCACTCAGCCCCCATCACCCTTGCCTATGTTCAGTGTTGTAAAAACATGCTCTAAAGGCATTACAACTCTCACCAGTCTAACCAAGCGGTAGGTAGAGGGAGTCCCGCTACCTGCCTTCACCACTCAGCCTCCCTGATGTTCACTGGCAATGCGCAGGTGTGGTCTAAGTCCACGCAGAGTGGGCCCCTTGGAAGCATCCTCTTCACAAGGCTGTTCCCTCCCACAGTTTTGATTCCTAACCTCTTTTTTTTCCTGGGCATGGCGCAGAAGAGTTGGATTTATGAAATTATTTGCATGAGAAATTCTACCAAGATATAAACAAAAAGATAGGGATGTCTTTTTTGGAAAAAATTATAGTAAAAGTACAAATTACAGATAGTTTTTTAGCATTTAAATATTTGAAATCAGAACTGGCCCACAGATTCATTGCAGGTGGAAGACAGCTGTATAAATAGTTAAATATGTAAGTTTAAGGGGACAACAAAGGTTTCTTATAAGAGCAGGTGATGTCTCTTGGCTCTGGCAAACCACCCCGCCCCCGCCCCTTGACAAGGAGCCCAGGCCGTCCTGGAGAGGGTCACACTGACCCACGTCTTGCTGTCTCTCACCTCTCATTTCCCAGAAATATTGCTGATGAAACTGCGGCTGGGGTATTTTTTCACTGAACCTGAGCCCTGATAAGGTGGTATATTTTTTCTTTACATTATTAGAGAATGTGTGGAATATATCAAAATTGCTTTCAGGATTCTGTTTGTGAAGCTCCAACGTGGACAATTTTCTCAGCCTCTTCTTTATGTCAAGAACATCCAAATTTGAAAGCTTTCTGGGGAGAATAAATGAGTGCCCCTGTTCTTGACCCCTTTTCCACTCCCATCCTTACATATATTGGGTTGTCCAAAAAGTCTGTTATGTTTTTTCGGTTTCCTTTTCAACCAGTAACTTTATTGATTTGGACATTTTGAGTATGTCAGCCATCTCCTGCTACTGGCTTCTAGTGGGTAGAGGCCAGGGGTGCTGCTAAACATCTTCCAATGCAGAAGATAGCCCCACGGCAAATAATTATTTAGCCAAAATGTCAATAATACCAAGAAATTTCGCAAACCACTTTTAACACATGCGATCAGTCACAGCACCTTTTCCACACACTGCACAAATCTTATTTTGTGCTTCAAGTTGCATTTTTACCTTTCTTGAAATAATGAAGCATAATACATCAAAACTGTTGCATGTTTTCTTCCATCTTCAATATTGAAAGGGCTACAGAAAAATTCACCAGTTTTGTTAAGTTTTTTTTTTTTTAAATGCACGTTGATATGACAGCTGTCACAATACAACCTCGTAAAATTGTTTCAAATGAAGTTAAAGACAACTAAGCACTAGTAGAGCCATTGTATGGAAAAAACTTCACGGACTTTTTGGGCAATCCAATAAATCCCCACGTAGGTAATGACATCAAGCCATTGGATTGATGGGATTGGATGGGATTGGTTTGGAAGAACTGGAAAGTCTCAGCTGGCCCAGGTGAGTCACTCCCAACCTATCTGGCCACGAAACCAGAAACTAACATGGGCCCAAGAGAATAGTTGTGGAAACAAGGTTTTGCAGAATGAGTGCTTTAAACCTGAAATTGTTATGTTTATTTGTTCCTGGTTATCTACGTTGGATTGTAACTTCTTGAGTCAGGCCTTGTTCTTTCTGTCACTGTCCGATTCAGAGCCAGGCTCCTAGTACCAGTTACAGTCGGCATGTGTTCAGCGCTTAGCCAGGAGCCAGGAGCTGTGCTGCTTTATGTGGGCTGCATCCTATAATCCTCCCACCAACTCAGTGAAGTGGCTATTGTTATTATTCCCCTTTTACAGATGGCACACAAAGGTGCAGTAACTTACCCAAAGTCACGCAGCTAGTGAGTAGAGCCAGGATTCAAACAACAGCAAGGACTTAAATACTACACAATACCCCTCAGCAGTAGGCACTGATTCCTTACTTGATGAATGGATGACATGAATGAACGAACAAGGAACATTTTGTGGGAGAGCTGAGGTAGAGGAGGGTGGGAAGAAATTAGGAAGGAAGCTAAAAAGATCCTCCACACATCTGAACATTAGGAATCAGCTCTCAGGCAGTGCGAACAGTGGAATGTAGCATCTGTAATCTCAGAGTCTTCCTGCTGAGAAACAGACTTGCTGATTATTTTATCAGATTAAGTTTGGCTGATAGGACCTGGAGAAGAGGCTCAGATTCTCCAGTGTTGTCAATAGAGATATACAAAATACTTTTCTCTTTATTGGGGAAAGGGGGTTGGAGAGTTGAGAATATCCCCTAGGAGATCTATGTTGTAGTAACTAGATCAGACAAAGGACCTGCTATGGGTTGAATCATGTCCCCCAAGAGACAAGTTGAAGTCATAGCCCTTGTTTGGACCTGTGACCTTGACCTTATTTGGAAGTAGTCTTTGCAGACACAGTCACCTTGGAATCATTAGGGTGTGTCCTAATCCAACATGGCTGGTATCCTTGTAAAATGAGAATGGGAGAGACACACAGAGAGGGAAGACTGCCATGTGAAGACATGTGGAATTACGCTGCTACCAGCCAAGGGGTGCTTGGGGCTCCTTGAGAAGCTGAGAGAGTCATGGAACGTCCCACACCTAGAAACCTGAGGGAGAACATGTACGTGCTGAGAACCTGATGTCAGACTTCTGGCTACCAGAACTGTGACAGGATAAATTTATGTGGTTGTAAACCAGCCAGTTTGTAGTGCTTCTTTACCACAGACCGAGGAACTAGTATAGGACCTAACATTATTTTCCACTTCAGTGTCATCATAATTCCTAAGGGTAATTTTGCCTCTCACTCCCTGTTGTCCTCCCCCCAGTCACTCCAAGGGATATGCACAGGAGGGTCAGAAGTACCCCAGTATGTCTACACCATCCCCAACTGGACAGTTTGATAGTTTGAGGGACTTACCTGTATTTGAATGCTGGCTGTAATCCTAGCTAGCTGTGTGAGTTTGCTTGTTAAAAACTTGAAATAGGAAAATATGAATGGTGGCATTTATAGAGTATTTGCTAGGTGCAGGCTTTACAAGGATTTTCGGTAATCCTCACAACTCTCCTGTAAGTTAGTTAACATGAACTTCAGACACCAAGATATCCTCCGGGGAGAGGGACTGCCAAGGAGTCAGGCCGTGTTCTGACTGGCTCCAAAGCGGCCCCCACACTGTGTTGCTGCTTTGAGGAACAGCGAGGAGGGGGAGGATGGGCATGGCGCAGAAGAATTGGTGTTTTGTTACTGCCTCAATTGTGTGCTGGGTCCAGCTTACACTGGGTTGCAAGACCTGACAGATAAATTTTTAGGATTTTTGCAGTCAGGTTGATGTCATTGGGTAGCTTGAAATTGGCCACAGTGGGAGCATTTACACTACAGAAATTGGCAAGTGCTACGAATTAGAGGTCTCACCCCCCACCTCCACCATCTGGTTTACTGGAACACAACTTGACTAGAGAAAGAAAAGGAGAGCTAAGAAAAGCACCTGGAGGCCTTCAGCCTGAGGTTGGCCAAAAAGGGCTGATGTGATCTAGGCCCTGTTCTGAAGTGTTGGGGGACAGAGGGTGAAGTCCTCCATAACAAAAGCTACCCAATGTTGTGGGTTTGGGAAGGGCCGACCCTGCCCTGGGAGGTTGAGAACATTCACTGAGGACCTCCCCAGTGAGTGGAAAAGCAGTCATTAGAGCTGCCACCTCTCACCCCTGAACATGACAGGAAAAGAAGGAGGCCAATGTCTAAGCTACTTAAATGAACACACTGGGTCTCAGTTCTTTCTTTTAGTACCCTTAAAAGCAATATTTTTTGGAAAAAAATGTTTAAAGGAAGCCTTCTTAATTCCTGCAAGGTCAAATATGATTCCTCTACCTCCCAATCTGTGTCTCCCATTTGCTCACAAATTCTTTACCTTGACTCTTGGAATCTTCTGGCTTCCTTGATCTGAAGCCAGAGCCTACATTTACAATGGATAGAATTCTTAAAGGCCCCTGGAAAGAACATGAAAAATGCTGCCCTCCAGTTTTATAACAAGGAAGGCTGTCTAGAAAGTCAACAAACTAAGGTGCTTCACTTGACATCTTGCTTTAACATTCAATTCTTCAACAAAACTTCACACAGGCCAGAAGGTAAGAGGTTCTTAGGTGAAATGTCCATGATATATTGGTTCACCAAAACCAATGGGTGATTCCAAGAAGTCTTTAAAAGTGTATTTATGCCAAGAGAAGAACCCACATGGTCAAGACATAGCTTTTTTAGGAAGATGGGACTATTTTTTTTTTTTAATTTAGAAGACTTTATTTATTTATTTTTAGAGATAGAGGAAGGGAGAAAAAGAGGGAGAGAGAAACATTGATGCATGAGAAAAATATAGATGGGTTGCCTCTTGCACACCCCCAACTGGGGACCTGGCCTGCAACCCAGGCATGTGCCCTGCCTGGGAATCAAACCAGCAACCTTTTGGTTTGCAGTCTGGTGCTCAGCCCACTGAGCCACACCGGCTAGGGCAGGAAGATGGAGCTATTTAATCTCAGCACAGGCAGCTGCTCTTCTTTATGTGTTCTGGAACAAGGTAGGAATGAAAGCTTTTACTTCACTGGAAGAGAATGCAGCTGCCTTTTCCATCTGCCCACCGATTTCCAGTTTCTTGCCAGCTGGCTGTAACATCATCATCCATTCTTTGAGCAGTATTCATTTTGGCACATACACTGGAACCTCTTCTTGACAGTTCTTGTTCTTTCTTTCTTCAGATAGAGGTGCAAATACTTGGGGTCCTGCCTCCACCACTGTTTTGCATAGATAATACAAGTTATCAGCATCTTCAGTAGAGATGTCCTCTATGGCATGATTCTGCCAATGATCTCAGAAATGCTATATTGAGCAAGGTCTTCATAGCCTTACGATACATACTAACTGGCAGGATATCCCGCCACACAATTCCACATCTTAGTCAGTGCTGTGCCTGATGGATTGCTTTACTTGCTGTATGGCAAGAACAGGCCTGGTCTCTGTTCTGAATCTGCAAAAAAGAGAGATAATAGATCATTGAGTCCCAGGCCTGCCCCACCATAAATTACCCCTGGAGCTGAAAATAAATCCTGTGTGAACCCTAAATCTGCTCTGGCCACCACATCCTGAGGTACCTGCCTGGCTTATGACTCCCCTTCTCTGACCCTGGACTCTCAGCAGCCTTGACTGTCCCAAATGGCCCTGCCCTGCCCTGACTAGTCAATCCAGCCATGGCCAGGATACTGACTTGCCCAGTCAAATCTCTGTTTCTCAGAAATGTGGCATTTTGAGCTATGATCCACTGACATCAGGCATGGTTGGTAATAAGTTGGGCTAATGGCAGTGCTCTTGAGCTGTGTTGCCTAGTACAGTAACCAAGCGTGGCTAGAGTTCTAATATGGCTCGTACAAATTCAGATGAGCTCTGCGTATAAAGTATACCTGGATCTCAAAGACTTAATATGAAAAAAATTTTCAAATATCTCATTAATAATTCTTTGATTATATATTGACATGATATTTTAGATATGAGTTAAAAATATTAAAATTAATTCCTCCTATCTCTCTTTACTTCTTAAAATGCATCCTTTAGAAAATTTGAAATTACATGTGAGGTTGGAATTTTATTTCCTTTGGTGAAAACCATTCTAGAGAAAAGTTCCAGGAGACTGTGGGGCTGGTGGCTTCCAGCTTCAGCCAGCTCGAGTTGTTCAGCTGTCTTTTCTTCCTTGAGCCTACCCAGCTTTCTTCCATTCTATTTTCTTTTTGGTCTATACTAGTCTGAGTAGTTTGAATTATTTGTTACCAAAGAAACTACAACTGATAGACTAACTGAACCAAAACCTCCTTGAGGAGTTGTCTAGATGATTCTGTAGCTCTGCCAGAGAGCCCTCCCAATGCTCCCACCAGGTCAAGTTCAAGCACAGTCTGAAATGATGAGATCATTCCTGCTTCCCCAGACCCTGCTCAGGCCCTTTGTCTTGTGGGAATGTTAGCTTTGTCCACAAGAACTGAATTTGGACTAGGAGGTTCTGCTGGCCAGGAGGGACAGATAAGCTCCCCAAGGTGTCTGGTTTTGAACAGAGGTTGTACTTAGGAGCTGGATTATGTCACCAGAGCCTGGAGTGCAGAATAATAACAGCTTTGTTGGACTCTCCCTGAACCTATAGGAAATAAGGGTTGAAACAAAAGCAATTTCACAAAGCATGCACAACTGTTGCTCCCTTCCCCCACTTCCCCTTCCAGTCCCCATCTGGCATGTCTGGTCTGTTCACCCTCATGCAGGGTGATCAGGCATTTCGTGTCTCTGCACCCAGCCTGCGAACTCTCACTTTGGAAATGTGGTTTCCCTAAGACATTTCAGTTGTTCCAAGGTGTGAGGTGAAACTCCCACAAAAACCTGTCAAGGGCTGGCTTTGGAGTGAAATGCTCAAGGTTAACTCACTGGGGTGAACAAGAAGCATATGCCAGATTCCAAGTAATTATTCCTTTAGGAACTGCCCGCTCCAAACACTTTAATGAAAAATGATAGAAAGAGTTATTGACCTTTGAGACATTCAATTCCACCCTGGAACGAAGCATCTGCAGTGAATCCGGCTGGGGAAGATTACATCTGCCCCACTAGGAGACGTTGCAATAGTTTATCTTCAAAATAAGCAAAGAAATGTGTCTAATGAATCCCTAAAGCATGGTATGTACAGATGGGGTTGAGAACCGCCTTCAGCAATTTTTCATCCTCATTGTAATGGGAGTCCCTTGGAAACAAGTTTGAGATCACATGTGAGTTTGACTTGCTACACTTACCACATTCTTGGGAAGACTAGGAATGAGATGATAAATGAAGACATTGCAAGTTAATAATTTGAGAGACAAACCCTTATTAAAATTAAAAAATGAGCTATGTATGTCATATTCACAGGAATTGTGTGGTTTAATAAAATGAAATAAGCCTTCAATGTGTTCTATAAGTCTCTGTGTTGAGTGGAAGACAAATGTGGGTAAGGCATGGCCCCTTACCCTCTGGGAGCTTGCAATCAAACTGATTGCTGAGACAGGACTTAACCATGGAGAAGCTGAGCCACAGTGCCCGAGAGCCTCAGCCAGAGACAATGAAACCGTCTGATGGTTAAATGGGGAGGAGGTGCAGTGTGCAAGGGAAATGGAACCAGTTTCCAGGATGCTTTTGTTGTTGTTATTAATTTTTCTAAAGCAGTTAATAGCTAAATTACCAACCTTGCCCCCTCATCCCATTCCTTCCCTACTTCCTCTCTTCTCAGAGGTAACTACCATACTGTAATTGGAGTATATCCTTCTGGGGGTGGTTTTTTGGACACATGTTTTAAATAAAGAGCTAAAGCAAATGTGGCAAAATGTGAACATTGCTAAATCTGGATAGTGGATGCTTTGCTTTGTTTCATCAGTTTCTGTACCTTTAAAAAATATCCTTGAAATGTTTCATGATTTAAAAGATTGTGGGGTAAATAGTATGTTCACTGTGCAACCAATAAAATGGAGACACAAAGGAAGAAAGGAAGAAGAAGGAAAGAGAGGAAAAAAGGAGAAAGAAAAAAGAAAAGAGGAAAGAAGAACGAAGAAAGAAGAAAGGAAGGGAAAAAGAGAAGAAAAAGGGGGATAAAGAGAAGCAAGCAAGAAAAAGACTCTAAGATTTCTGAGAACACCTGGGACTGCAAGGTCACTTTGTGTGGAGAAAGTCAGGAAGGACTTGGCCGAGAAGATGAAGTACAGCCTGGTTCTGGAAAAATGAAGAAGAGGGAGGATGACCTGAGTGGGAGGAACCCTGTTAAGGAACAGCCCTGACCTGTAAAATGAGGAGGTTAGACTTCATAGGTTCTAAATTCCCGTTCAGATCTGACGGTCTGTGTTACGTTCATTGGTTCAATCCACAGGTAACATTTGGACCCCCTCCAGGGGCAGTCAATAATGCTAGACACTGTTTGGGGATGGGAATGTGGCAGGGCATTTGGGGATGGGACCATTGCAGGGCGGCTGCCCTCTTGGAATTTCCATTTTCATTTTCATCATTCATCACCCTTAAACATGAAGAATTTGCTCTAACTTGTCATCTGTCTATTGTTTGTCTATTGAGTCTTATCTGTTCTGTTAATTTCTAAGCTCTAAGATGAAAAATATTTCTCATATTTCTTTGTATCCTCCACAATGTCAAGATAGGACTATATAAATAAGCAGATATTCATTAAATACTCATTGAATGCTTGATTGATTTATTCATTTAAATAGTAATCATAACGCTATTATGTCCTAAAGTGCAAAAGGGATGGCTCTGGAGATGCAGAGATAAAACAATCTCTAAATTTTTCATTTTGGTACTGGAGATGAATTAGTATAACTCAATTCCTGCCAAGGAGGAAGTGCTGAGAACCAAAAGAATTGTACAGAGAAAGGGTTATATGGGTTAACTTGTTGCGTAAAGTGGCACGTATATGTCACCACTTCTTGTCTCTGTTACAGGTGCATTCAGGATTCTGTTTTACATAACAGACCTGTTGCTTCTCGGGGAGGGAGTGCTTAAAAAATGCCTGGTACCAATTGTTAAAATGGTAACCTCTGTCTTTACCACCTCTCCCTTCTTCCTGTGCCTCCATCACATATTTGAATTTACTTTTTAGCATGAGAAGAAACAGAAATAAGAACAGACACCATCAATTGAATTTTTAAGGTCTTAATCCTGGTTGTACACTTTTTGAAATTAAAGATTAGAACACAACCAAGAAATTTAAAGTTTAATGTGGTAGTAATTTATTCTTAACAAGCCAGATGTTGAATTCAGATTTAATGCACTAAAGTGTGTGTCTTCTAATAGTTGCAACTACATTCCAAAAAATGAACAAAAGTCTGCTCTACTAGATGTCCTGAACAGGCTCTCTCAGTTGGAGTGACAGGCTTTCCAGCCTTACGCAGAATGCCGACATAGGTCCATGGATGTAAGAATGACGATGACGGTAGTAACGGTAACGCACACCATTATTTTGTAGTGCTTACTATGTGCTTACACTGTTGTAAACATTTGACACAAATTAACTTATTTATCCTAACAACAAGCTTATCAATGGATACTAATTTGAAAAGCAAAAAGGAAAACAAGTCAAAAAGACTATTTTTGGTGTCAATGTAAAGGTCGCCATGGAGCATTTCATATTTCTCTTCTGTAGGTCCTGAGTCAGTCCATGTGCATGAGGACTTACATGTTCTTCCTGTGTGTACCTGGGTGGTTAAATTGATTTGAATACACATGTCAACTTCCGTTGGGGGGAGGAAAACAGAAGTTGATAGACTGTGCTGGTAAATGCCAAGAAAGGCACCACATTTAGTGGGAGTGAGATGCTCCTTCCTGCTTCCTTCCTCCTTCCCTTTCTCCCTTCCTTCCTTCCTTCCTTCCTTCCTTCCTTCCTCCCTCCCTCCCTTCCTCCCTTCCTTCTTTCCTTCCTTCCTTCCTTCCTTCCTTCCTTCCTTCCTTCCTTCCTTCCTTCCTTCCTTCCTTTCTTCCTTCTCTCCTTCCTTCCCTCTCTTCTTCTTTCTCCTTCTTTTGGTAATACTCTTCTAGAACTTACCATTATACAATGTAATGCTTTGTAATAATTATTTACAAATATTTTAAACTCTTTATGACTTAGCTATTCATATTTAACAGAGTTTTTTTTTTTTTTTTTTTTTTTTTTTTTTTTTTTTTTTTTTTTTTTTTTTTTTTTTTTTTTTTTTTTTTTTTTTTTTTTTTTTTTTTTTTTTTGTCTTTTAATCTAAGCATTGCATTTGGGAAGAGATCATTTAATGTATTTGGGATAAGAAAAAGCCTGATTTTGCTTTTTTATCAAGGTGATGTAAAGTTTTGGCTTCTTGTGAGGATCAAGCATCACAGCCCTCTCTAACCTGACTGACTTGCCTATTTGAATGTCCTGGGTGGGTTTGTTTATATCTCTGTGTGTGTGTGTGTACGTGTGAAACAAGACCTTTAAATTAATTGTTGTTATTGATCCGTACTTACTATTTATAAATTATCACAGGATATTGCACTTGTTTGTTGATTTGTATATTTGCACAAGTAATCACTTTCTAATGTTCCCATTGTGAATTTCTTTGGTCTGGAAGTTTGTCAGGAGACTGAGCTCAGGTTTGAGAGTTAAACCCCTATCCCCAACCCACAGCCTCAGGGTTTTATTTTTCACCTGTAAACCAGTAAAATGCTTACCTCATTGGCAGATATGAGGAGGAAATGGGGTCAAACTTGTAGTGCACCATCAGAATTTAATATATATTTATTTTCTTTTGTTTTCCTAAGTTACCTTCTCAGTAAATGTAGTTCTTGGTGACTTTTTATCTCCTTAAATTCCACTGCAGTACTTACACAAGAAGCCCAATTAAATAAGGACCCGATCCCCTGACCTTCTCACATTATCATTCCAGCTGTTTCCACCATTTCCAAATAAGGAAAATAGTGATTACAAAGTCACGATTGTGTTTTACAGCAAGTAAGATAATTGTTTTTTCTCCCAGAAAACAGGATTGCCAGTGAAAAGTCCCTTTAGTTCCTGGAATTGAAGCATATCACTTTACAAATCTGGTTTTGTAAAATTTGCACAGTGGTTAAGCATACGTTTGTTTTGGGGGTCTAGACAATCTGCTCACCAGGTCTCACCAGCTGAAGGACTCTGGCTAAGTGACCTGGCTTCTCTGAGCCACAGTTGCCCTGTCTATAAAAAGGGGGTAGCTTCCACCTTGAAAGATTGTCAAGAGGACTTAATGAGATAATTGGCACATACCATTATTATTTTATCTGAAGATTAGTGAACAGTAATAGTGTTTTAATTTTTCTCCAAGAAGTCACTTGTGCTATCTTAGAGAATGCATGAGAAAAACAAATCCCCTAAATGTGGTGTAGTGGCCAGACTAATTTAGAGTCACAGAGCAGGGCTCACCCCATACCACCACTCTCTAGCAACTTGACCTTGGATTGGGCCCTGCTCAGCTTCAGTTTTCCCACTTGGAATAGGGTATAACATTTGTCCTTCCCACTTTGCAGTTTTGTGGCTGTCAGAAGAGGTCTTGATTTGAGAGCCCTTTGCAAATTGTTGCACATTGAACCAAATATCTAGTAAAACATCTTCCCAAGGTCTATTTTCCATATGAAGAGGAACTTGGACTTTGGGGCCAGGTGGTCTGAAGTCTGGTGCCAGTTTCTCCACTTGGTGGTTGTGCAATCCCAGGCAAATTTCTGAACCTCTTTGTGTCTCTGCTCATCTGTGAAGTGAGGATAATCATAGCATCT
>PVKU01009371.1:0-62577 GCA_004027475.1 Anoura caudifer
TCTCTCTCTCTCTCTCTCTCTCTTCCATGTTGTAAAGCCCAATGGAAGCACATATTGCTTAAATAATAAACATGAGCTCTAGAAGATAACTGCTTGGGATTAACTTCTGCCTTTGTTACTTAATAGTTCTGTGATTTTAGGCAAGTTATATATCTCTCTGTGCCCCTACTTCCTTATCTGTAAGTTGGGAGTTATGTTAATAAAGCACCCAACACAAAATAAAAAGATAAAATGAACACAAAATTGTGTCTGATATAGAGCAATACAGAAAAATCAGGCATCAATGTTTGTATCATCGAATTTCAATTCTCTATAAAGCCCTTGTCATTATCTGGCATTTGTCTTACATGTGTGCTTATTTATTTATCTTTTAAGTATATTTTTAATTTAATCTTTATCATATTTTCCATTATCATTTAGTCCCCTAATATGACCCACCCCCACAGCAATCACCACACTGTTGTCCACGTCCATGAGTCCATTTTCCTTTTCCTCAATCTGTCCACCCTCTCCCCTCCTCTCTAATAGCTGTCATCTGCTTTCCATTTATGGGTGTCTATTTTACTTGTTAGTTCAGTTTGTTCTTTAGATTCCACATATGAGTGAAATCGTATGATATTTGTCTTTCTCTGACTGGCTTATTCCACTTATCATAATATTTTCCAGGCCCATCTATACTACCACAAAGGGTAAGATTTTCTTCTTTTTTACAGCTGAGTAGTGTTGTAAGTGTATTTTTGATAATGTCTAATATTTAAGAGGTTAAGGAAACATAGGTTAAAAGGAAATTATGTTTAAGTAACAATCCCCCCCAGAGTCAAGCTCCTCAAGGGCAAGAGCCTAGTCTGTGAGGCTAACTGTTAGAACTCTAGCTCCCAGAACAGTGTCCAGGATATCTCAAGAATTCAATAAACCTTTCCTAGATGAATAAATTATCTCAATTGAAGAGATGGTTTTAGAGCAATTAAAGGTATATAAAAATAAATTTGACTGCCTCAAAAGATAGGGTTCTATCAATGATGTAAGAATTATGTCTATGAGTTGCTGTAGTAGATTTTTGTACTGTATATGTTGTACTTTCATGAGTTTACTTAAATTATGAAGGAAAGTAGGAGGCTTTTCATCTCTCTAATCTATGATATTACTCATGTCATCCTAAGAGTAAAGCATGCCACTAAAACAACCTTGAATTTAATTGGATATACTTTTGTTTGCATCCTCAAGTTAATTCATCTGTAATAAAGAAAATATATGGAGAATATTAGAAAACTTTGTTTTAAGGGGTGAAATAGTTATACATAGACATGCCCCACCTAGGAATTTACTGTAGCTACTAAACCTTAAAATATCCTCTCAATGAACATTTATAATATTTTACATGTAGTATTTTCTCCTTTGACAGATGTCAGATTTTGTCATGAACATGTTTATTTATGATACATTCTCTGGTTTTAATTTGTATTTTTGCGAAGAGTTAAAATAGAACTTATTTACATTAAAACATCATGTGGGAATGAAGTGTAGTCATTAAAGGCGATCAATGTGAAATTGTGGTCTGCAGTCCCTAACTTTTATTGTCACAAGTAATGTCACTGCAACTGAACAATTAAATTGAACTTGGAAGAAGTTGAAGATTATATGTAATGTTCAAAATTCCCTCCTTAATCAAATATGATAGATTAATACTTACTTGAATTCCCAAAGGTTAAGATTTTATTTTTTAGATTGACTCAGACAAGGAGGATTAAATGTAGTTCAATACTGATATAGTAGGCAGTGAGACAGACATGAGCAGAGAAGAAAGCATAGGCCAAGTATGACCTAAAACTTATGGGTCATCGGGCTGGAAAGCTCCAGTTGCCTAGCAACAGGCAAAACTGGGAAAACAGGTATTGTAGTGTCACCTCACCCCCAGAGTGACACTGCCTCCCCTAGAATGGTCATGCAGTTTAGAACCCCTGACCTTTCATATCGCTGGTCAAATGGTTTGAACCTTCTGCCCTGACCTTTCCTCCCTTGGCATGTCCCTACCATGTGGTAGACTCCCATAGGGGAAGAACAAGGGGACTGAAGAATAGCCACATATGACTCCCATTCAAACCATTTCCACACAAGTACTCCCTTAAGAATCAAGCCTTGAGGACAATAAGGTTCTGATCTGTATAAAGTAATCTTTAAAACAAAGCCTTGTGCCTATGACCACAGTGACAGAGTTCTGGTCAAACTAGAGATAATATTTAGGCCTCAGCTATGTTTGAACTTCAGGCTCTGGAGAGCAGGAAAACCAGATGAAGCAATGCCATGGCTAATATCAGGACCAGATGCAATGACCATTGACCTCCTACCTTAGTACTGACCAATCACTATAGACCACAACCTTGAAAAGAACACCCCTGGAAAGCTGGTGAATATTCCATTGAGTTCCTCCCCTGAAACTTCCCATAAAATCCCTGCCTTTAGAGAATTCACAAACCCCTTAAGACAAAGGACCCAGTGCATATGTGCTCTTGTTCTCTTTCTCTGTCCCTCTCCCTCCCTCTCTCTTTCTCTCTCTCCCCCTCTCTTGTGCCCACACCTTTCCTTCCCCCTTTTTTCCTTCAAGGAGAATACCCTTGCTTTCTTTCTCCTAAGTTCCAAGGGCTTTTCTTTTGCCTCTGTAATTTGTTTTACTGAGACCATAAAACCCACTCACTCACTTCTTGTATCTCTGTGACATTCTAAATAAATTTTCTCATAATTAGAGTTCTTGGTTCTGAATTCTTTCTACAAGAAACATAAGGACCAAGGTTTAATTTTGCCAATTACATCTGGCGCCATTTACCATTAACAATACCAAAATTATAGGGTAATTCAGAAGTTACAGCTTCTAAATATTATCATCCTAAATCTAAAAAACAAAAGTTTAGATAGTAATTTTATTATTGAAGTTCTAAAAGGACATTATTAAATAATATCACTAAGTTGATATACAGAGTCCAGCACAAATTATTTTTATTACAAAATCTTTTATTACAAAATCATAAGCATGTAAATCTGTAACATAACAATATCACACTCAAGCACACCATATGACATTTTAGGTGAAATGTTCAAATTAAAACTATAAATCTTCCAAAACTATAGTTCTTTTTTTAATTTTAATTGTTGTTCTTATACAGTTTTCTGTCTTCTACTCCCATCCCAGCCCACTGCCCCAACCCTCCCCTCCTCCCTCCCATATCCATCCCCCCTAGTTTTTGTCCATGTGCCTTTCATACTTGTTGCTCTAATCCCTTCCCCTTTTCCCTGGATATTCCTATCCCTCTCCTCTCTTGTTCTCAATTTCAGTGTCTTTGGTTATATTGTGCTTGTTTGTTTGTTCTGTTGATTAGGTTCCTGTTAAAGGTGAGATCATATGGTATTTGTCTTTCACTGCCTGGCTTATTTCACTTACATTAATACAGTTCTAAAACTATAAAACTTCTTGTCTATTATGTTCTTCTCATCATTTATACTATATTTTCAAATATCAAATGGTGTGATATAAAGCAGGTGTCCCCAACCGCCAGGCCTTGAATGGTTACTGTTTTGGGCCTGTTAGGGAGCAGGCTGCACACCAGGAGGTGGGCTTGAATGTAATGTGCTTGAATCATCCCCAATCCAACCTCCCCCTACCATGTCTATGGAAACACTCTCTTCCATGAAACCAGTCCCTGGGGCCAAAAAGGCCGGACACTGCTGGAAGGAGTGTGATATTGTCATTATAAGAAATATATATATTTGGTCAAATGATCAAAATATATTTCTTACATATATTTGGTCTTTACCCACAGTTCTCTGGCTCATAGCCTGTAAACACTTGGAATTTCCTGAGTAGTAAGATCAATGGGAATATCTTTTGTTATAAACATTTGATCTCTTGTCCTCAGTTTCTGAGAATGCCTTGGGGCCATAAAAGTGAAATAGATGTCTCATTATTCATAATAAGCCCTTTTTACCACAACTGGGTTTATGTTAATAAAAGTAATGTTTGCAAAACATCTAAGAATGGGGGCTGATTGCTAGGGGAACCAACCATTAGTAGAGGGTTGAAACTTTCAGGCCCACCTCTGATTCCTAGGAAGGGGAAAGAGTCTAAAGGTTGAATCAATCACTAATAGTCAATGAATTATTCAGTCATGCCTATGTATCAAAGCCTCCATAAAACCTAAAAGAAGGGGGTTTGAAGAGCTTGCACCGTGGAGAACTAGAATGCTTCCATGTACCAGCTTGAGGGGCCCTATGCTCCACCACAAAAACTCTGAGGTTCAGGACCTCATCCTATATATCTCTCCATCTGGCTGTTGATTTCTATCCTTTAATATTCTTTGTAATAAATTGGTAATCTAGTGAGTAAATAGGTTTGCCTGAGTTTTATGAGCTCCTTTAACAAATTAACTGAATCCATGGAGAGGGTTGTAGGAAGCTCTGACTTACTTGGTTGTAAGTAAGTGATTTACAATCACTTGGTTGTAAATATAGGTAAAAACTTGGGTTTGCAACTAGTATCTGAAGTAGAGGGAAGTCTTGTGGGACTAAGCCTTTTACCTGTGGAATCTCACTCTAGCTCTGGGTAGATAGTGTGAAAATTCTGTGAAATTCTCCCACAACATGTTGGTATCTAACAATTACTTGGCATTGTTTGGGACACTGCCCACGCACACCTAAATTGGGTGTCACAACACCAAAAAGAAGGAAGAAGACAATTTGTCTAATATGGAAAATTGTCTAACAGACAAAAAAAAAGTAATTAGAAATAAGGCACATTTTTTCATTAGTTCTGAATATCTATAATAAACACCAAGGAAGGAAGAAGACAATTTGTCTAATATGCAAAAAAGACCTGATATGTAAATTTAAAAATAACTTCATATACACTATCTAACTAGTAATTAGAAATAAAGCACATTTTTCATTAGTTCTGTATATCTATAATAAAGGAACTATGTAATTTAAAATGATTCATTTTACAAAATTCAATGAAAATTTTTTACTTATTTTCTTCCTTTCTTTTTTTGTTACTTATTTTCATGGGGCATGTAATTTCTCCTTAACTAACTTTTCTCATGAATAAGAACTTTCTCCTTTTTCAAAACAAGATGTTGTTAAGCAAACTAGTCTCAATGGACCAGCTGAAAACAATAGCTGACAAATTTGTACAAAAGTATTTTAAGGAATCAATTGTATGGCCTTTAGTTTTAATCATTGTTTTTCTTGCTTACCACAGATCTATAATAAACATTAGATAAGTGTCTAGTTTAACAACATTTTCTAAATTTAATTTTCTAGATTGCACTTGTAAACTCTGCTCACATTAAATGCTACCTCAAATGTTTGTGATATTTTCTATGCATTTTGCTGGCGGTGTTGAAAGATAGGTTTTATTCATCAGAGCCCTTCAGACTTAACATGCTACTTCTAAGACCCCCTACTACATATATTTATAGCTTTCCCTGGATTCTGCTACCTCTCGTCCTTTTTCTTTCCTTTCAATATATGCTGAAATAAAATGCAAATCTTAGAGCACTTTGAAACATGACTTAACGTTTCCCATTTTAATTGGCTTCTTCCACAAAATGAGCAAAATAAATCCTTCTCAAATGGTTGTTCTGAGGAAAGCATGACACATGCTCAGCACAAGTAGACAATAAATAGCCTTGAGACATCTTCCCTGTGTGCTGGTATTTAATTCCAGAGACCAGCATTTTTATCTGCATTTCTGGCCATTTTCCCTAAGGTCTTCTCCACATAACAGGTAGGTTTACAAGATGCTTGTAAAGACATTTCTTTTGCACTATTTTCAGCTACCGTTGCCTCTCCCAATGATTTTCCCTATTACTTTAGAGAATATTACTTAAAAATTTTAACATAAAAAGAAAATGTAAGACTTATTTTTGTTTATTGATTTTAGGAAAGAGAAATGAAGGGAGACAGAAAGAAATATTGACTTGTTGTTCCACCTATTTATGCATTCATTGATTGATTCTTGTACATATGTACCCTGCCTGGGGATCTAACCCCAAACCTTGGCATACCAGGAAGATGCTCTAACCAACTCAGGTACCGGGGGCCAGAATACAATCACTTTGGATTTAACATACAAATTCTTAGCATGAATGAAATTGTATGTGTGTACCCTAGAAAGTGCTTTAAACAAAACTTAGAACTAATCACAATAAATTTACAATAAAATACATTTGAATTGATTCACACTACAAAGTAAAAGTATCAATAACCACACCATGACACTTTTTACTTATTTGAATTTAACTTATTTAATAAGGTAAACATTTTTATAATTTTTTTTTTTTTGTAAACTGGATAGGAAAAACAAGAAAACACCTAATCAGATATCTGCTACTGAACCTTGGCCATGGTGAGGTTTCTTGGGCATCACATTCATTACTGGCAATTTAATGGGAGAAAAACTAATGAACACATAGAATGCTAATGAGCTTGGCTCTGAAATTTTAGAGGTCTCTTTGAATTCTGGCCTCATGACCACTATAGGGATTATCAAATATTTGGGACTCATAATTTTCAATATTTTACTTTCCTAGTCAGTTGTTTGTGATGAACTGATGAGCACTGTGCATGATCAAAACACACTATATTTTATAAGTTTAAAGTCATCAATGTAATAAGACAATTCTGTGAAAAAATAGATTTTATTATTTATATTCTCAAATTTAGAAACTAAGATATAAAGATAGTAAATACCTTATAGGCAATAACTCAGAACCAAAATTCACTCACAATTTCTTTGAATCCCAGGATAGTGATCAGATAAGAATACTAACACATACACATGTGCGTTTAGAAAGAAATTAAAAATCAGAAACCAAACATCTGTACTGTAAGGGTGGAGTTTTAATATCCCACCACATAATGCCTATGTATGATTACCTTAGTATTTAAGTCAATTTAATTATCTTGACATTTAATTCAGGTTTATACCAATATACACATAATTTTAAAGACTATAAAATATAGACTTAGTTAAGGATTTTTGTAAAAAATAATATAAATAGCTCCTTTCATCCAGCACTCAAGGTCCCTATTTGTGAATATCTTACCACTTTTGCATTCTCTTTTCCTCCCTCTTTCTCTTCCTCCTTCCTTCCCTGGTTCTTTCTTGTTCTTTGTCTGCCTGTTTCTCTCCCTTTCTCCTCTGTGTATATGTATGAGTAATATTTCTTAATCAGTTGAATATAAGTTGCTGATAAGACACCCCATTACCTCTAAAAATTTTACAGAGAATTCCCTAAGTGAAAAGGACTCTCTAAATCAGCAAATTAACATTGAAAACAATAGGACCTAAACACTGCCATTTAATACACAAATCCCATTCAAATTTTAACAATTGTCTAAATATTTTCCTCTTTAGATATTTTTTCCTTCTGATCTAGGATCTAATCCAAGAATACATATTGCTTTTTAGGTCATATCTCTTTAGTCTCCTTCATCCTGGGAACTATTCCCAAAATTTACCTTTACTTTTATAACTTTAATTTATTTTAAGAGTGCATTCAGTTAGTTATAGAATGCCCCTCAGTTTAGTTGATTTGATGTTTCTTTATAAATAGTATCAGATTCTGTACTTCTATAATGATACTTCTGAAAATGACATTGATTTGCCCCATTACTGGCAATCATTAGGTTAAGATGATGGCTTTGACTGCAAAGTTGTTATTTTCACCTTTGCAATTAGTAAGTATTTATGGGGAGTTATTTTGAAAATGAAAATATTCTATTCTCAACATAATTTCACTGTCTAGTTAGCATCCATTGATAATTCTTGTTTAATTTGATTATTATTATGATTGTATCCAAATGTTTAGTTTCTAATTCACCCTTCCTTTTACATATATAGTTGGAATTCTCCTATAACGAAGAACTTTCTCTTCTCCCAATTTGTCTAATTATTTATTTCTTTATTTCAGTAGGGACTCACAGATATCTCTTTTATTTAGTAGGTAATAATCTGTTATTATCAATATTTATTTTGATGCTCACATTTCCTAGGTTTACTCAGCAAAAACTCTTTAAATTGTCTCCTACATATTTTCTTTCCTTTTCTCTATTTTTTACAAAAATACTACTAATCATCTTTGAGTACTGCCTTGTTAAATAGGAAAGTACCAGCTCATCTTAAACTTTCGCTGCTCCACCATTGTAACCAGTCATTATTCAAGAGTGTGTGTATCTTTGAGTAAAGACTGGTATTTAATATCTGATTGCTTGGTGAAATCATTGCTTCTTGGCTCACTCAAAAAGACAAAGCTAGATGATACACACTTGTTTAAGCACATACACATACTGCCATTTGTCTATAGCTACATTTCTTTCTTTCTATTAAAAATCAGCCAGTCAAGATGGAAGTGTAAATAAACACAGCTTACCTCTCCACACAACCACAGCAAAATTATAGCTAAATTACAGAACAACTATCACTCAGAACCTTCATAACATTGGGTTGAATGGAAGCCCAACAAGTAAGGTGTTAAAGAAACCACATTCATCCAGACAGGTAGGAAGGACAGAGGGGCAGAGATGCAGAGACATGGAGATGCAGAATGGGTTGGTTGGTCCCACACTCACATATGGTGGATAAAAATCAGGAGGGATATCTTGGGAGTGATGGATCCCAGCCCCACACCAGACCACCCAGACCACCCAGCCCAGGATTCTAGTACAAGGAAGATAAGTCCACATAACTTCTGGCTGTAAAAATCAGTAGGGGTTGAGCCAGTGGAAGAAACTGCAAGTTTCTCAGGCTTATCCTCCCTGCACATGGACTTACTCAGACTCATTCCCTTTGGGCTCTATCACCAGAGCAGCAGCGTATAGGGCACTGGTGGCATACAGGGAGGATCTAAAGTGTCTGGCATCAGGGTAAGAGCTAGGAGATAGCTTCTTCCTGTACAGAACTGTAGGCAATGACCATTGTTCTTTTTCTGATCCTTTCCTCAACCACAGTGTGGCAGTACCATATATAAGACTCTATCAACCTGGCTCACAAAGTTTTACCCATCCAGGCAATTACCTAAGGCTCTGCCCCATTGAACTTATGGGCCAAACCAACCTCTTAACAGTGGCTTTTCCATATGAATGTCTTGGCTTGGTGCAGGCTTCAAACCTTTTTAAATCTACTCAGACAAGAAACCACTGATCCCAGACCCTGTACCTCTCACTGCATGCCCCCAGGCCTGGCACTAGCAGCAGCTATCTGCAGATCACTTTATAGCTTATACCAAAGGGCCCCAGACAGAACACAGGTAGAGGCTGACCCTGGTCTGCAGTACCCTAGAAACCCCAGAGCCTGTGCACCCATGTACAGTTACAGACTACACCAGAGCCACAGTTGGAGGTGGTTGGTAGTCAAGAGTCATAGCCAGTCCTACCAGCTGACTGGCCTCGGTAAATCCTTCCCATTAACTTGCCAACAGCAATCAAGTTTCAACTGCAACAGAAGGGTATACATAGCCCACATGGAGCTCACACCTTGAGTACCTAGTTTGGGTGATAGGGATGTCTTTGCCACTATATCATACAGGACATCTACTACACTAGGTCACACCACCAAGATAGGGAGTTGGAGAAGCTGTGCATAATACATAGAAACAAACATAAGGAGGCTGCAAAATGAGGAGACAAAGAAACATGCCCCAAATGAAAGAACAGATCAAAACTCTAGAAAAAGATCTAAATGAAATGAAGCTAAGCTATCTATCAGATGCAGAGTTCAAAATGCTGGTTATAAGGATGCTCACAGAACTTAGTGAGATCCCCAAAAGTGTAAAAAATATCTAGTCATAAGTTAAGGATATACTAATTGAAATATGGAACAATTTACAGGGAACCAACAGTGGAGTGGATAAAGTTGAGAATCAAATCAATGATTTGGAACAAAGGGAGCAAAATGCATCCAATCAGTACAGCAAGAAAAAAAAAGAACTCAAAGAAAACAAGTATAGTGTAAGGGGCCTATGAGACAACTACCACTTCAAGCATACCAATATTCACATCATAGGGTTGCCAAAAAGAGATGAAAAAGAGCAAGAAATTGAAAGTCTATCTGAAAAAATGAGGAAAGAAAACTTCCCTAATTTGGTGAAGGAAATAGATGTGCAAGTCCAGGAAGCGCAGAGAGTCCCAAACAAGGTGTACACAAAGAGGACCATGCCGAGACACATCATAATTAAAATGCCAAAGGTTAAAGGTAAAGAATCTTAAAAGCAGCAAGAGAAAAGCAGATAGTTACCTACAAAGAAATTTTCATAAGATTGTCAGTTGATTTCTCAAAAGAAACTATCCACAGTTGAATCTGAAAAAAATGAAGCAAACAAGCAGAACAGAAAAAAATTATAGATATGGAAAACATTTGGACCATTGTCAGTTGGGACAGAGTTTTGTAGGAATGGGGTAAAAGGTGAAAGGATTAAGAAGTACAAATTGGTAGGTACAGAATAGGCAGGGGTATGTTAAGAAGCAAGTATAGGAAATGGAGTTGCCAATGAACTTATATGCATGACCCACGGACATAAACAAAGCAGGGCAGATTGCTGCAGGGAGTGAGGGGAGTCCGGTCGGTGTAGGGGGCAATTGGGGAAAATTGGGACAACTGTAACAGCATAATCCATAAAATATAGTAAGTAAATAAATTGTCACACCTGTAATAAGCGATAAAAATCAAGATTTGAAGTAAAAAAAATAAATAAAAAGTTTACACCAATACTTACAAGTTTAACCCAACACCACAGATGTCAGCCTGCCTCCAATATTTCCCTATTTATGAATCTCTTCTCTAACAGTGAAAAACTGGTGTCCGTTAATTATATACTACTCCGTTGCTCCTCATGTCCTTGTAAACCATCTCTGACTCTATAAGCTGCTTCCTCACCCCACAGTGGCTGGCCCACTGACAATCAAGGCCTCCCTTGAGCTCTGAATCCTCTTTATCCCGGCTTATTAGACTTCACCTCAGAAGAATTGAAGGGAAAGGGGGAAAGGTAGAAAAAGGAAAAGGAAAGACATGAGAAAGGAAAGGGAGAGAAAAAAGGAAAGAGACTGGGAAGAAAGGGAAGAAGAAATGAAAATGGAACCCATTAGAATTTTTTAAACAAAAGAATAGATGACAAAAAGTGGAAGAATAAGAATAAAAGCTTTTACTTGGATAACAATATCTAGGGCTCTTCAGTCTTTTAAATAATGCTTGAAAATCTGCAGTTTAGCTTCAGTATGCTAGTGAATTTGTTTCAAAGACAGATAATGCCCCTAACCAAACCAGGCAGCAAGGATTCTATTCCCAAGAAATACAAACCTAAAATTTATTATGAAAAAAATATGTTGGCGTCTGTTTTATTATTTGTTGACATAGGACTTATAAAAGCTAAGAGTAAAGCAGTCTCTAATAGGTCTTACATTTTAAGATTGGGAGTATTTTTATTTTTTTCCCTTTTATATATCAAGTGGTCTGTTCTAAAGTAAAAATTTTATTAGAACTAAAGGATACAACTTCCACAAAACTGTCCCAATACTCTAAGAAATGTTTAGGTGCTGCTTTGAAAGAAGCATCCAAATCCAGTAGTCACCCCAAGGGAGGAAATCATTGTAATTGCCTAAATATATCTGTTCTACTTGACTCTGAACTCCTTGAACATAAGAATATTCATCTCATTTTTTCATAGTGCATCTCTGAAAAAGGGCTCAAACATTAAAAAGTTGCTCAGTTAATATCTACCTACAGAATAAATAAATTAATTCTTTGATCTCATTCTAGTTTCAGGGCAACTGTGAAAACAATCTAAAGTTAGAGGAGTTCTCCAGTGCTATAATACCAGCATTTACATATTCTAGCATCAGCTTCATAACTTATATTCAGCACTACATTATTCACATGTTTATATTAATGCCCTCTATAACTTTTGCATACTATACATTTCTTATTCACCTTGTATCTGTATTTTGTATTGATTTACTATATTAATTAACTCTAATCACCCTTGAACTTCATTTTATTTACAGTCATCAAGGTCATTGGAAGTGTGCAAAATTCATTTCTCTAATAGAAACACAAATCCAAGTTAAACTTCTGCCAATTTACAGAATGATGAATATATTCTTTATTCATGTTCCAGGTGTTTATGTAAGACATTAAAGTAGACTGACCAGGCTTTTCATTTGAGAAGAATTTGGGCTTCTTTGGGATTCTATACCTAGCTATGCCATGTGAAGAGCTCTGTTATGTTATCTTTTTTAATCTTAAAAGCAACATGTAAACTCAGTGTTTCATCTTCATTTTAAAGTTGAAACACTTGAGCTGAGGTATTTCTAAAGATTTATCCAAAATCACACACCAGCCAGTGGCAGAATGACTACTCTGCTTCAATGAAGTGACTTCATCTCATCTGCTTCACTATTCCGCCAAATTGCTTCCCAGCTGTTTATTTTGAAACGTTTCAAACTACTAAAAAGTTGAAGGACTAGTTCCATGATCATTGGTATACTCTTCACCTAGATTCACTCTTTTTCTCATGCTATTTCTAAACATAGATATGTATGTATATGTGTGCATAAGTGGTTTACAAGAAATCATCTTAAAGTAGCTGCATACACTGATACTTTACCCTCAAATAATTCAGCATGTACTCCCTAAGTACAAGGGTATTGTATGCTGCCTGGACACATATCACGCATGTAGTTTTCTTGCCACAAATATTTAACCTGATTCAAACAATGGGGAAACTTATCAGACAAATCCAGATTGAGAAGTGTTCTATACAACAATAGAGTTGGAATTTTAAAAAGTATATATTAATATGAGATGATACAGAATTAGGAGGGGAGGACTACTTTAGATAACACTAAAGTAACGTAAAACTGAATACAGTATAGGGGTTCTATATTGAAAACATATAATAAAATAAAACAGCTATGAATAAACATCTTGAGGACAGTCCAGAAAATGTGAATAGGGGTGGCATATTAAATAATATTATTCCATATTCATGCCATTGCTTTTCAGAGGCAAAATAATAAGTAACTTCAGAGCACTGTTTTCTCTAAAATGTATGAATACATATTCAGATCCACAAGAATTGCGTGTATGCTTAGCTGATTAAATTCTCTAATATGCATGCTTATATATACATAACTATAAGAATTATGTTTTCATTCTTTTTGTAAACATTGTGTGTGAATGTCTATAGCTCTTTTCATGATGCACTACAATTTTATATAGAGATATGCAATAAAAACTAGGTACATAAAATATTTTAACCTAAATGGTATACCTAATAAAAAAATGAGAATCATTTCATATCCCAAACTTTTTCTTATGTTTTGATATTTAGTTACTAACATTAGCAATTTATTAAGACAATTGGTTATTTCATTCCCAATAATGGAACAATAGAAAATTGCTCTCCTTATAATAATCAATACTTTTTTGATCAGCTATTCAGTCATAGACCAAACTTTTCAAAGGATCGGAGAGGTATGGGTTAGCATATCAAATTAATTTTGTTGATAACATTTCAGTTACATATATTTTAATTATACAAAATACTTTACAGGGTAAAGATAAAAGGTTATATGATAGAGAAAGAAATGACCGGGAGTACTAAGAAGACAAACAATAAAAAACAGGGGTGAGGAGAACAGATCACTATAATAAACCTTGACGGTTGATAAGGGCCTGTTCAGGTATAAAACAATCTCCTTTATTACCTGGTCAGAGGGGGAATACAATGAAATTTAGGTGTAAACTGTAGAGTTTATAAGTTCAAGTTGGACAGTACCATGAATTTTAGTTTATTACACTTATAAAAGTTCAGAGGAAACAGTGATTCTTTGTTGTTAAATATTCATTAATGTGCTTAAAAATAAATAGAAATAAACCACTTAGCATTCATTCTTTATAAAAACATTTTCTCTAAATCTGCTGACATGGGGTCTGACAATATTTTTAATCAATTGAAATTGAAGTTAAATATCATGGACATATAACTACATTGCCTGTTTTGTACCACTAGCTTACTAGTTTGATTTTTTTCTTAAATAATATATACTCAAAAGTCTATGTAAATTATATAATTGAGAATAGTCACAGATCTGCTTATACAGCCAGTAACCTTTATTAAAATAATATTCAAAAATATTTCTTGAACTGAATCTGAAGAGGTATTAAGAAAAACAGCATATAAATCGAGAATAAATTAACTTCTAAGGGAAAGCTTCATGTCCAGACCTTAAGCATTTTTAATCAGTACAGTTTCTTGTTCAATTTCTCCATATAGATGAAATAGAATAGACTCATTATTTATTTTCTCAAGGTAAAGGTCAACACATTACTATGCAGATAGTAACCATTTCTCCCTATTATTTATCAGCTCAGTTAATGATATGACTAAGCTTCCGTTTTCAACCCTGGGTTATCATTGTCTTTTCTCTTATTCTTTAGGCCAAAGGGACTACCCATGATGTCTGTATTTTATTTGGAATTCCTGGTCTAGGCCTTAGTTTACATTTCTCTTATTTCATCACTGTATTAGACAGTTGTGATCTCTTTGCTTCCTTCTTTTACATTCTCTACCTTATCCCAAACTCCACATCCACAGTTAGATGTCTAAAATGCATGTCTCATCTTGTTATACCTTCTCCTGACTTAGTTGATTATCGATCTTTTCCCCAATTTCTCCTTGCTAGATCAACCCTTATATTTTTCAGCTGTCAGGTTGCCTCATATGTGGGGAAATATGGGAATTACAAAGTAATTTAGGATTAAGTCATTCCATTCCCATATCAGTGATAATTTTCCAAATAGGCTATGGAAGAACTTTGGCCATTGACATAGGAGAAATCCACTGCATAAAATCTCAAGGCAAGAATATCAAAAAAGTGTAAAAGCTTTATCCCCCACCTTTGGACACTATTGCCTGAGAATGTGATGTTTGAAATTAAATCAGCCATATACAAAAAAAAAAAAAAATGAGGGGAAGAATTGCTGGAAGTGGGGTTGAAACCATGCTTTCACTGAATAACTAAACTCACTATCCCTGAATTCACCTCATCTCTATACCTTCTTGATATGTGAGATAACAAATGTCCTATTTTTTCTTTCACTCAGGCCTTCCTCTATCACTTGAAGTAAAAACACATTATTCTATTCAGAATTCCAGATTAAGTCCCTAATTACTCAGCAGAGGAAATTCACAATGTTTGGTACAGAATTCAAAGCATCTTAAATCATCAAAACCTGGCTCTGGTCTAACTCTGCTTTCCCATAACCACTTTCCAGAGAACATTTAGAAATTTAAATTACAGGCCCTTTCACTTCTCTGTGTCTTTTGTACTGTAACCTGAGTAAGCAATGCTTGTCACTCCACTTTCCCTACTAAAACTAATTTGAAATCTGACTCATTCTTACATCCTTCATTTACATACTACTCCAAGCCTTATTTGACCCTCAGGGTTAGAACCAAACAATTCTTGTTCATTTTTTAAAAATTCCAAAACAAGTTACTTACGTTATACTTTAGTAATCATATCATTCTTGCATCTAGTAACCCAATTACACCAATGAGGAATATAAATTCTTTTTGTTAAGTGGAAGGAGCTTCAGTTGAACCTAAAGAAAGTTAAGGAAGTGGCTGATAAGGAATAAAGTTTACATTTTTTTAAATCTTTGTAAAATGTGCAAATTAATTTTTTAACGTGGAAGGAGACAATGGGATTAAATATAATAGTCTAACAAAATAAAGGGACCACTAAGGATTACAAATAATGAATCTGGTTGGTTTGGTTTGTTGATTGTTGACCCTACAGAGAGAAGGGTTAAAGAGGCAAAAACTGAAGCAACTGATTCAAGAGGAAAGGTGTGGGTAGGCCTGGGTCAAAGAAAATTTCAGTAGATGACCTTGAGCTGTATTCACAGCAGAGCCCAGATGACAGACACTGCAGGGGCCCATGGTTTCAGAGGCAGGACAAACCAGCTTGGACTCGTGGTTGAGCCCTTTGGTCTCTGAGGTCAGGCAGAAATAGTTCAGTGGGGCCCTCTGTAAAAGTGATGATGACCTGGGAATGTGGTAAGCGCAACAGGGATTTGAGCATTTATGATAATATGACCTTGCATGTGCCCAGAAGCAATATGATTTTTGGCATCTGAAGTACATTTATAGTTCATTGTACTTATAACAACACCTTATACCTAGTAGGCACACACTAATGATTTGCAGAATTGAAAAAAAAAAGTGCCCAATTATTTGATTAAGCAATTACAAAGATGTGATTAGTACATCTTTGTATTTAGTAGCCAGGTGGCAGAACTATACTGAAGTGGGAAATATTTTACTAACTTTGAAATAATTTTACAAAATAAATAAATTACGCACTTCCTAATTGAAGAACTGAGGAGAGTTTTTTTTTTTTTTTTTTTTTTCAGGAACAAAAAATATATAAAGGTAGTTAAGGCAGTAAAAAAGAATAACAAGGGCATTCAAAATCTCCAATTTTTAGAATTTTTTTTAAATTACCACTCTGCAAATGCAAATCTGTGCCTGCAATACTTTTCTGTCAGAAGAAATTGATCTCTATGTGAATGACAATGCTTAAGTTCACGGCCTTTCTGAGGAAAAGCACCTGCAGCAGAATGACAAAGAGGGGAGGCCTATTAGTTGGCACATGGATGATGCCGTTACAGAAACCTTTTTTTTGAAATAGAAGGAGCACAGTCTTCTGAATAGTAGAACTGATTAAATTTCTATCTTTCAGGATCTCTCATTTCTATCTCATATATTGCCTGGAGTTGCTTTATTTATATGGTGCCCTTGGCAATTTCAGAGTGGAATCACAAGGATTTATAGATTATTTGCTGATTCCAATTTGAAAGCATCATAGCTTCTTAGCCAACCATATCCCTCTGATTGTACTTTCTATGAGATGACACGTGGTCCAGCTTATTGCTATCCAGAGGGTGATGGCAAAAGCAGGGATTCAGCCAGTTACAAAGAGCTCTTTCCAAACAAAGGATAAATGCTCGCTCATAAGTCATCTTCCTAGACATTCTGGCTTCCATGAATATATTTTCTTCCTGAGTGACAAAAAAATATGTCCCGAAAAATCTACCTTGTCCATTTTAAGTTTTTGCATTCAGGTACTATATCTGCAACCTCAGGTTTATTATTTTTTTTTTACTTTTTTATCATCCATATTTGCATTTTTGTACATAAAATACAAAAAAGAGAACAGATGTTTTTGAGGTATTCTATTTCCTCTTGACATCCTTCCCTTAACTACTACACCATCCTGGTTTTATTTTGATTGTTTCTGCTTGTTATTTTTCTGTCTCTATCTCAGGTTCCTCTTCCTGATCATCCTGCGCATGTGAATATAGTCAAGGCATCATCCATACAGACCTGGTATTTTTCTCTACGCCATGAAAATGGTAATTTCCCTCTGGGTTCAACTATGCCCTGTCTGCTGATGACTTCCCAGGATTGTGCCCCAAATTATTTTGTCTCCTGAAAGATTCCACTCATGAATTAGAAAGATGAATTTTCACAAGTATTCCTTTAACTGGAAAAGAAAGTTTAAAACTAAACCACCAGCCCATAATTTAGCTTTGCTGTGAGCTTCCTTACTCTTGTCATAGTTAGTCCTATCAGAATGCAAATGTGTGCACTTGCAGTCATCTGTTTCTTCCTTTCAAGTCACATTGAACGAGCCTCTAAGATGTGTCAAATCCTCCAGGTTGACTCTCTCCTCACTGTCTCAGTTTTTGTCATCACCATGTTGATATAAGAAGACAATTGCATGGTGAAACTGTCTCTCTCTCAAGTATGTCTCATGCAATTACTTCCGTCCATAAACCACACACAAATTTTGTTCCAATTATATTTTGTTGTAGTTAAATGTCATGTTCAAAAGTTATTTAATTCCAACAGAGTTCATTGATCATGGCAAAAATTTAATAATAATGAATTAATGGATAGACACTGGTACTGTCATTATTGATCCTTGAATACAATATTCAAATTATTATGCAAATTGTATTAAATAATACTTCCCTATTTCAATATATAGCTTATAATTAATATCCCTTATGTTGAATCTATGTTTAAACTATTTTAGTCATCATGTAAATTCAGTTATACAAATCAGTTTTATTATCTCTGAAATTACAAAAGTGCAACTAGAAAATCCACAAAATACCATGAAGTCTGGAAATTCTACACTTTTCTAAATTTTCCCAGTTCCTTCTAACTAATATTTTCATTGGATACTAACTAGGAATTTTTTTTTAAATATGCTATATACATAGTTATGAATGTAAATTATACAATAGATACACATATTCATCTACCTACCTATTATATACATATTGAGTTATTAATGTATGTATTTTTATAAAATTTGAAGGCATTCTTATGAATTTATAATAGTAAATATTCATAAATTTATTAGTTTTTCATATTTCTACACAGATAATCAGTACAAATGACTGATTAGCCATCATCTAGAGTTATCTCCAGTTTGAAAACCTGACATAATCAACCTTTTATTTTGATTATAGAAAATATATTTTGGCCCTGGCTGGCATGGCTCAGTGGGTTGAGTGCTGGCGTGTGAACCAAAGGTCACTGTTCAATTCCCAGTCAGAGCACATGCCTGGGTTGCAGGCCAGGTCCCCAGTAGGGGATGCATGAGAGGCAACCACACATTGATGTTCCTCTCCCTCTCTTCTTCCCTTCCCTTCCCCTCTGCAAAAATAAATAAATAAATAAAAACTTTTCAAAAATACAAAGTATATTTTCAATCTGTTAATGAACTATTATTTTATCCTCCTTTTAGCATGTCAAAATATATTTAGAGGCTATATGAAGTCTAAAAACTTGAGTGAAGATGAATGTTAAAAGGTGCTCTAGGAACAGTCTCAAGGATCTGTATTCACCAGGTATGTTATATCTATAAAATTTTTATTGTCTGAAAATTATGGTTCGTTTTAGACTTAATACTATAAGTCAAATGAAGTTTTAAAGAGGGGAGAGGTTAAGAAAAGGCTGAAAGAACAACAGTACATTTTAAATGTCTAATCTTCTTTCCTTTGTTCACCAATGGAGCTTAATCAATGTTTTCCTCAAACCTTCTGCTGCAGCTTGGAAGTAAGCATATTCAGTTCTGAATACAGGGTAAATGTATTATGGAAATGATTTAGCAGAAAAGAACATCTGCCTCCTTTTATACATGAACATCAAAACTGCAGATTACAACTTCAATAACTCACTACTTCTCATATCTGTTAAAGAAGGAAATTTGAGTTATCTTTTAAGCACCGGCTGGCAGATTCACTGAGAACCCTAAAGCACATTTTCCTTACCTAGATTTCCTGTGGAGGAAATGAGGCTATATTATCAAGGTTTTTAAATTTGAACAATTTACCTAAATTTCACCAAAGAAAACATCTACAAAAAACTATTGGAAAGAGTTGATGTAATACTCATCTTCAAAATGACATAGTCTTAACACTTATAGCAACCACAAACCTGCAAGTTAGATATTACTCCAAACAGAAAGAAGGAACATTGAAGTATAATTATGAAGGAAGCCTTTGTTCCTATATACACAGTAGGCATTCTTTGAGGATGTATGAAAAGGTGTTTACCCATAAATGTTTATTTTCCATTCAGTGCTTTATTTTCCTATGAAGTTATCAAAACTAAAAGAAACTAAGATTAGTCTCTATGACTACAGTTGTTACTTCTTCCATAAACAGATTATTACAAAGGAAAAGAAAAGCAGATATATTGTTAATTTCATTTTCTAATATTTAGACTTCTATTTTTAAAGTATCTATACATACAATTATAAGCATCTCTCCCTAGAAGTGCTAATGATTAGAAGAAAATGTTAAATCTTGGAGATATCAATAAGAAAATCAAACAGTTATTAGATATATATAATGCTAATGTTTTTCTATCTAATATGTAGTAAAATTATTTTATATATAAATATTTATTACATATAGCTATAAAATTATTTACAATAGATTTAGAGCTTATATTTTAAAATATCAAATATGGCAAGACTTAATCAATTGGGTGATAGAGGAGTTTTTGAATTTTGCTAGAAAGCAAATAAGGATGAAACTAATTACAAATAATATTTTTATATTCTTATTATTGAACTAAAACAAGAAAATAGGTCTTAAAGAAAATAATTAACTTCACTAAAGTTATGTAATTGATGAAGGGCAAAGCCAAGATTGTTTACGTGTGGTTAACACCACAAAACTGATGTTTCTAATTTGCCTTATAGTGTTGGTTGATTGGGACTACACAGAATTCCTTCCTACAACCTAGGGTTACCACAGTGAGGTGCCTTCTAGAGCTTGGACTTTGGAATCCTATATGAACCACTAAATCTAATGAACAAAAGAAACTAACAAGCAAAACAGACCCAGAGGCATGGAATCAGAGAACAGACTGACAGCTACCAGAGGAAAGGGTGCAGGGAGGAATGGTGGAAAGAAAGGTAAGGGACTAATCAAAGCACAAATATGACGACCCATGGACATGGACAACGGTGTGGGGATGAACTATGGGAGTGGGGCTGGGGAGCTGGGTGGAGGAGGCAAAGGGGGAAAATTGGGACAACTGTAACAGAATTAACAATAAAAAATTTTTAAAAAACAATAAAATTGTATACCTGAAACCTATATAATATTTTAAACAATGTCACCCAATAATTTAAATAAAAATTAAATTAAAATGAAAAAGTAGTATACTTCAAAAAGTTTTTTAAAAACTTTAAAGGATGGCTTTAGTCTCATCTTATGAACTATACTGAAATGAATACACAATAAAGAATTTCTATGTATTTACTTAAGCACTCACATAGCACTTACTCTGCATCAGGTACTATGCTAAGAATCTTATAAATATAAGTTATTTAATCCACAATAACCCTGAGGTGGGTACTCAACAAGGGGTCTGACCCATGAAGAAGTTAACTATCTTGCTTAAGGTCAATTCAACAGCTAAAAAGAGGTGAATCAGGATTTGAACCCAGGCTGACTGGGTCTAGGCATCACACCACAATGCCTCTGAAATCTTTCACACTCAATGATCACATTCATATCCTCCAACTGTTTACAATCCTGCTAAGTCTCAAGGCTCATTCATATGGGACCCACTTTAGATAAGTAAATGTGTGCTGCAACAACCTCATTGTTTCAGTTTATCTGTTTAGCACAAAAAGCTGATTGTTCAGCTTTTTACCTGCAATTAAAACATTCTGCCATCAAGGAGTCCCTTTTATATGGCCCGTGACCTGAATGCAGAAGGTTTCTTTTTAAAAAAATTTTATTGAACTTATTGGGGTTACATTGGTTAGTAAAATTATATAGGTTTCAAGTGAATGATTCTATAATACATTCTCTGTATGTTGTAGTATATTCACCACCCAAAGTCTAGTCTCCTTCTGTCACCATTTATTTTAGTTAATATTCCTTGACAGACTCACAGATTTTTATACTCAGATTTTCTTTAAAGCAAACAAATATAAAAACTTGGTTATAGTCCTGGCTGGTGTGGCTCAGTGGATTGAGTACCAACCAGCCTGCAAACCAAAGGGTCACTGGTTCAATTCCCAGTCAGAGCACATGCCTGTGGTGCGGGCCAGGCCCCCAGTAGGGGGTGCACAAGAGGCAAACACACATTGATGTTTCTCTCCCTCTCTTTCTCCCTCCTTTCCTCTCTCTTTAAAAGCAAATACATAATTTTTTTTAAAAAATAATGTTTATTTTATTTTTTAAAGTGGCAGGTTAAGGCATATACGGTATAGGCATTTATACAAAGAGTACTTCTTTAGCCTTTATCAATTTCTTAAAAAACACATTGATTTTGTTTTCTGATAAGATAGAAGTGCAAAGTGGATACATTTTATCTGAGAACATGTTGCTAATGCCCTCACATAATTTAAAACTCTCTTAATTCAATGCAAATATTAATAAAAAGTTGATGGGTATTTTTGCTTATTTCTAAATAGATAGAACTTTGTAGAAATAACAATTTATTATTTGCTTGGCCTTTAACTTGCCATTGAATTTTTCTTTATGCATTTTTAATATAGGGGGGTTGAAATTATTTCTAATTTTTTAAATTAATTAAAAATTTATCATCCCTTTATATTTCTAACTTTTTAAATCACATAATGTAATTTCTCATACTACATGTAAAATGTTAAGAGAGGGAGATAAACTGTTTTCATGATTACATATGTACAGAGAACATTATCGTATGTATGTAAATGTACAGTTGTAAATTAGTTAATGGGATTTATATCCTTTAAAAGATTAATAATGGCAAAAGCAAAAGTACCAACCACCTCCACAGAGTTTGGGTGAATGCTCAAATAGTCTGATAGGATACCGAAATTGACTAGCCCAAAGAGAAGCTGTAAACTGTTGGAAGATGCATCAGCCACCTTACTCTCTCTCTCATCTTTCTGTCCTTTGTGCAATGGCCCGCTGCTTTGCGGGCCACCACCTACACAGGATGGTAAAGCATGACCCTGAAAGCAACCACAGGACCAAGTGCAGGCACTCAGACCTAAGCACCCTCTCATAGTGCTTTCTTATGGATGTTCTCTGCCTGCAGCTACTACAAATATACATCTCCTCCATCTCTGGATCTTGCTTAGGATTCTAAAGTCAGAGTTGTATCTAAAACTGTAAGATGACATGGACAATAGTGTGGTGGTTGCAAGGAGTAAATGGATATAAAGGGGACAAATGGTAATGGAAAAATATAATTAAAAAATGAGAATGCAAAGAACAAATAAAAATATAAGGTGACATCTAGAGCAAGCAGTCAGCTAGTGGACTTTCAGTGTATCAGTGGTGTCCAACCCGTGGCCTGCAGGCTGCACGCAGCCCAGGATGGCTGTGAATGTGGCCCAACACAAAACTGTAAGTTTACTTAAAACATTGTGAAATTTTTTTGTGATTATGTGTTGCAACATCTTTAATCTGTGGCCCAAGACAACTCTTCTTTCAGTGAGGCCTCGAAATGCCAAATGTTTGGACACCCTTGGGAAATGTGCTTCTAATCATTTAAGATTGAAGAATGAATTGTCACATTATCAAAGTAATTAGTATCTCTAGGTTCTATTTGGTCTTCAGAGTCTCATAATAAATACATCCCATAATAAGAATATTAAGATGTTCTTGATTTTGAATCAAGGACACATTATAGTTTTATAAGTTGTTTGAAGGTAGGGACTATATTTTATTCATGTGTCCAGTCCTAATTACTAAATTTGTCACCTTATAACTAGTAGATATCAATTTCCAAATGCATATAAAAAATACCAGTAGTAGAAACCTAACTACCACTGTTCAAAACATTCTTATGTTTAATTAAAAAGATTTTTCTGAGTGGTATTTTATTTTCTGTTCAGGAAAAATTTATTAGACAAGCAAAGTCACTGACATATAACTCAAAGGATATTAAAGAGTCTAGCCCAATAATAGTGTATTGTGTCAATCAACATTTAATTAGTCTTAAAAAGGTAGCATATGATATTTATCATCTAGGTGCCAGAGGCTCATCAGAAAAGAAATAAAATGTAGCTGCCACTGTGGGAAAACCATTGGTTTGATGGCAGACACATGTAGATTTAAATTCCAAGGTAGATTTGTGATAATAATACCTATCTTGCAGAGTTATTAAAAGGGGTTAGCATATAGTAGGTGCTCAGTAAAAATTAGGCCATGCCAAATAGATTCTTATTAGAAACATTCTAGTGACATCTAGTGGTAATCCTGCAAACCTCAAGAAGGCCAACTTTACAACACAGACCCTCCCAACAGGTCAAGTACTCATTCTATCAGGAAATGTTTATTAAGTATCTCCTGTATTCTAGACTCTTGAATCAAGTTCTGAGGATTGCAAAGATGTAAAACACAACACCTACACTAAAGAAGCCCTGGCTGTAGCAACCCAGGCACATTTTCACTAATTACTATAAAAGTGTAATTATATCTAAAATAGTTATAAAAAAATAATCCCCAGTATGCTACAGGACAGCTTGCTCAGTTGAAGAAGATCCCATTTGTACTACATCTTAAAGAATAAAAAGCTCTGGCTGGTGTGGCTCTGTGGATTGACCATTGGCGTGCAAACCAAAGGTTGTTGGTTTGATTCCCAATCACAGCACATGCCTGGGTTGCAGGCCAGGTCCCCAGCAGGGGGTGCGAGGGGGTAACCACATGCTGATGTTTCTCTCCCTCTATTTCTCCCTTCCTTCCCTGCTCTAAAAATAAATAAATATATAAAATCTTTTTTAAAAAAAGAATAAAATTCCTTCATTATAGTTTCACTAAAGAAAAATGAAGAAATTTGGAGATGTCTTTTTTCTTACTTGTTATTTTTAACTATTTTATTTTATTTTATTTTATTTTATTTTATTTTATTTTATTTTATTTTATTTTCCCTGAGCATTTATCTTCCCTATACCCTTTTCCATCTCTACTCACACCCCAACCCCCATAATTGCCACGCTCTTGATGGTGAGACTCCTAAAATGGTAAGTTAAGGCTTAATTTGCTAAAGTCTTGGTTTATGTGCTAAGGAGTTTAGCTCTTATCTTTGTGGGATAGGAAGATAGTAACATTCTTTATTGAGGAATTATCATAATTATATCCAGTCAATAGTGTGGAGGACAGATTAGAGATGGGAGAGAAGGGAAGCTGGAGAACCAGATAAGAGGCTATTATAATATTGCTCTGGAGAGATGACCAACATCCAAATTTATTCATTGGAAAAGGGCTAGAAAGGAGAAATGTAACAGAGAGACACACCTGAAGTAGAGTGGAGACTGGAATGACCCTGCGGATGCAGAACATAAGGGAGAAAGAAGAAATGTTGATTCTGTGTTGTCTGGAATGAATGTCTGTTAAGAACTAATGTCAATAAATGAAATAAAAAACAGACTAGAGGGAACTGGTTTGTGATTGCTCATGGGATTAAGGAAAAATAGAAATAATGATAATAAATTCACTGTCTCCATATATATGTTTAAAACTTGAAGAATATCTAAGTAGAAGTGTCCAGTAAGGGAACAGACACAATGGTTTGGAGAGTGCTCTGGCCTAGAAAAGAGACTCAGGAACCATGCCCTTGTAGTCAATGTCCCAGCCACCAGGGGGGTAAAGATTACCTAGGAAAAACGGTGTTGGCAGAGGATGGTCTAATGTACAGGATCAGGATCTCAGGGAGCGTTACAGTTGGAGAAGGAGGCCCCGGATACGAACTGGACTCACCCTGAATTTGTTCAGACCAGTCCCTTAGTAAGTTCTACAGAAACATACTGGAACACCAAATGGCTTTGAAAATAGACTGGTGAAAGGACTACCTCAGATATATCAGGATATAACTTTTAAAAATGCATTTAGGCTGAGAAAAGAGAAAAAGCAATAAAGTTCTTTCCATGAAGTTTCAGAAATAAGTTATATTGAATTTTCCACTTACAACTAAAAACTCTAGCTTATGTTTTGAGCATACTTCTTCCTAGGCTGGATGAGAAATTTTATTTGACTACTTTTCTACTTATCCCATTAAATTTGGCCATCTAGTTTCCTTTCTATTTTTTTTTGTTTGTTTTATTGTCTTCTTTTTTCTCTCTTTCTCTTTTCTTCTCTTCTGATGCATGCATTTCTTGCTTCAGTGATTTTCTGGGAAAAGAGCCTAGTTGGTTTAATGTTCCTTTACAGCAGGCTACCTCATGAATTTAAGATATTAACACACTTGCAGCCCTGGCATGTTGAAAAAGAAGAGCTATTCCTGCTATTTTGTCAGCTAAATACCTACGAATTATGGCCTCCTAAAATATACACAATCTTCATTGTATTATTAAAAGTCAAATTCTTTCCTTGTTTTTCATCTCGTATCATGATAGTTGAAATTAGGAAAAAATGCCTGTTTTGTTAATAATTTTATTGCTCCATGACTAATTTCTACATATTAATGCTAATGCACTTCATATGTAATTTGAAAGAGAATCTGTCCTCAATTATCCCAGATTAGTGACATGACAGACTGGTGGAGAAACACACAAAAAGAGTCACAATACAATGTGATAAACATAACAACATAATGGAACTATGCATTAAGTACTATTTTTGCAAGTAGGAATCTCTGGGAATTTTTTCTTGAATTGACAACATTTAATCTGAGATTTGATGCTAAGTGGATTTATACTCAGAGGCTCGAATGTCCTCTATATTTTATTAATTCAAGGTAATAGTGACAATAACAAACAATAACAGCATTAAAAACTTCCATACTGCGGACAAACAAATGTTAGCTAGCATGTGGAGGGTAGGGAACTCTTGTGCACTGTTGGGAGGACTCTGCACTGGTACAGCTGCTCTAAAAAACAGTATGGTGGTTCCTCAAAAAATTAAAACTGGAACCACCATGTGACCCAGTAATTCCACTTCTGGGTATTTCCCTGAAGAAATTGTACATGTGTTTTATAATATATTTCATTCAAAAGAACTAGAAAAAAAGGTTCTGTCTTTTTAGCATAAAAAATTTGAATTAATACTTGGTAAGTGCTTATCATTGTAAGCATTTTATACATGTTCCCTTATTTAATTCTCACAGTGAACTTTTGACTTTTTTGTGTATTTTATTGTGTGTTCATCCCCCAAATCAAGCTTCCTTCCATCAGTCTTTATTCCCCCATTGCCCTCTTCTATTGTATGTCATTCCCTCTGGCAATCACAATACAATTGTCTGTCTCGGAGGGTTTTCGTTTTTACTTAATCCCTTCACCTTTTTCACCCAGCCCCCAAACCCTACTCCTCTGACAGCTGTCATTCTGTTTATCTATGAGTCTGTTTCTATTTTATCAGTTTAGTTTGTTCATTAGATTCCACATATAAGTGAAACCATATAGCAACTGTCTTAGAGACTGACTGATTTCATTTAGAATCACACTCTCCAGGTCTACCCATGCTGTCGAAAGGGTAAGATTCCTTCTTTTTTATGGCAGCGTAGCATTCCATGTATAAATGTATCATGGCTTTTTTACTTACTCATCTACTGATGGGCACTTGGGCTGCTACCAAATCTATTGTAAATAACACCACTACAAACTTTTGAAATACCCACTACTGAGCAAAATCAAAAAAGAATTTAAATAAACTATACAAAGTTTTATAATTAGTAAGTGGTGAAGTCAGGGTTTAAACCTAGGAACTACTACTCTATGGTAAAACTTCAACATCACACAATGACTTATAAATCATGGAGAAATGAATAGATTGACCACAAATGGGTATTTGGACTCCTGATGTTCCTTAGGAAATTATATTTTCTCAATAGTTTTTGCTTGCTAAACATATTCCCTCACTCTCCCCTGCTCCTCAGCTCTCTCCATGCCTGCCCATTTCTTTCATACGGGCATTATTTCATCCAAGACCATAACCACAGCTACTATCTTCAGTAAATTTGAATTTCTCTTATCCTTACATTTATACTCTATTTAAAGCAATTATTTATATAATGCTTTGACAGTGAAATGTTTCTTAGGAGCTAAAAATCATAAATACATTATTTTTTCTATTATCAAGTAAACGTATTTGATGGTCTTAGATTACATAGTAGGTGTCACCATGGTGATCACTGATAAGGAACTGAGTGGGTCCTTGATAACTGAATGACAGCAAGGAAACTAGTCTGGGTTGTTCCTATTCCTTTTGGCTCACTGAGCACTGATGTCCAGAGAACTGTCCTCAAGTAGTTTTGAGGACAGTGTGTGAAGAGAAAAAAGACATAATGGAAAGTAACTATCCTCATGTGGAGGATGACCAAGGGGATCCTCCAAAGAGATCTGGGGATGCATTTCCCACAGAGAGAAGGAGAGCAGTGAGTCACCGGAGGAGAGAGGCAGTGTGTTGCTCCTGCTACCTCCAGGCTCGCAGGATGTTAATATTAGTCAGCAAAGCCAATACGCGAACACTAACACGGGAAGATTTACTCTGCATGGAAGCAGACATCCAAATGGAAAAAATCAAAATAATAAAAATGTTTATTTTCTTTTGTATAGTATTGAGGTGGCAATTGGCTTCTATTTGTAATTAAGAAAGGAATCATAAATGATCTCCTCATTTATGTGTAAATAAATCCTTCTCTGATGAAAGTGAGCTGAATCAGTTCCACCAAATGGAACCCTTGTGCATAATCAGTTGCAGACACAAATAAGACAACAACGCCCCTGTCCCAAAACCTGTAAGCTTTTGTATATAAAACATAAGGCCATGGAATAAAAATCTTATTTTTTTCCATTTGCAAATGAAAATATCTCCAAGGTTTAACTGATTCTAAAATAATATTATATGCTCCTTATAAAAACAGATATCTAAATTTATATTAATTAGAAAGTCAACACCTTTCTACTTTAATCCTTCTTAGTGCCGATCTCTTTGTAAAATCCACTTTAAAATTACATTTTCTTACTTATATCAAACTATTTAAAAAAACACTCATAAACAAGGAAAACATGCTGTTATTTCAGAATCCAGAAGTCAGAATCTTGACTTATTTCCTCCGCTGCGCACATCAGCACAAAGCTATAGCGTCATAAACTCTGCCTAACCTCTAACTATCCCCTATAAGGCTTGCCTTCAATTCATCCTGCCTGGACATTAGCACCCTTTAAATATTCTCTCCTAATTTCCCACTGTAGAGGCCTACTAAAACTTTGTCATTGCAGTGTTTGTTTATTTATTTATTTTTATTGCAGTAGATCTAACAAACTTAGTTTTACTTGATCAACAGTTTTTCTTCTTTGACTTTTAGTGAGGTCAATAGTCAAAAATTATAGAGACATATTAAAGGTTCCATGAAAAACCATATGCAAACTCACTTAAGATGTTCTACTTGAAACATGTTTTTCTAAGGCTGCCGAAGTCTCCTATTCAGGGTTCTCTCACACAGCAAGAGTGGGGTAAGCCCTATGAGGGGGAACCTCCCCAAAGCAGAATTATTTATAAAAAATTGTGTATTTATTCTTACATGTTTAAACTTCAGTCACTTTCCAAGTACTCTCCATTTGATGCAACAAACCTATCAAGACATTTTTTCCACTGCTCAAAACAGTTTTTGAACTTAGTAATTTTGATGCTTTTTAGTGCTTTTTCCAGTTTTTGCTTCACCTCTTCTACATTGGCAAAACGACTCCCTTTGAGGACTTTTCACACTGGGAAACACACACACAAAAGTCACTCAGGGAGAGAATGGGTAAATAGGGAGGGTGGAGTCTGGGGGTCCTGCTATTTTTGGTCAAAAACTGTTGAGCACTCAGCACAGCATAGGCAGGTGCACTCATGAATCACCCATCATGAAATGAGCAGACCTGTTGAAAGAGTCTTTAAAAAACATTCACTGAAGCCAAACACAGCCTCACAACAACAGCAGCTGCTACACTGATACAGATGGGTTCCTAGAACACTCACCTAGTGGGGGAAGCTTGTACTGCAAGGGGCCTGCCCTCCAGAAGATAATTCCAGAGTTTTTTGGATCCCTCTGCAAACATCAGGTCAAAACTTGTTTAAAATTTTTGTTAACCTCCCAATGCAGAATTTCTGCTTCCTCAGAATGAGTACACTTTTAAGTAATCCCAATCAAATCTGAAAACACTTATCCTAGGTGAAAACACCTGCTCTTTTATTTGCAGCATCACTGTGGGTCTATTTTTATGACTCTCCATTGTGAGTCAATAATAGAGGTCTAACTCCAAGCACTCATGAACTCAGAAGTTCTGTGTCAGCTTGATTTCCTTTAGACAAACTTTTCCTTGAGTAACCTTTGAAAACCCTATAAAGACCTTCTTCAATATTGTTTTTTTGGTTCCACTTAGTTGCATTGTGCTTGGAGTTAGAGGGTCTGTCTGGCCCCCCACCTGGTCTTATGACAGGTTCTTACGCTAGATGGTCATCCAAGCAAAATTTTTATGTGGTCTTCTTAATCTACTTGACCCTCTAGGTCCATATTACTTTATATTCTTGTTTATTTATTTATTTATTTAATTTATTAGGGTGATATTGGTTAATAAGTTATATAGGTTTCAAGTGTACATTTATACAATACATGTTCTCTATAGTGCACTGCGTACCCACTGCCCAAAGTCAAACCATGTTCTGTCACCATATATTTGGCCCCCTTTACCCTTTACTAATCCTCCATCCTCTCCACTCTCGTAACCACCATCTTACTGTCTGGGTCTATGAGTTTAGCTCTGTATCCCACATATGAATGAAATTACATGGTTCTTAGCTTTTTTCTGATAGATTTATTTCACTTGGTATAATATTCTCAAGGTCCATCCATGTTGTCACAAATGGCAATATTTCATCTTTTCTTATGGCCAAGTAGTATTCCATTGTAAATATGTACCACATCATCTTTATCCAATTTATATTTTAACTTGTGTGCCTATGTCTCTAACTGGCACAAGTCCACCCAGTACAATATAAAATTGCAGAGTCCATTTTGGGGAACTTTGTCGTGAGCATGAGTGTTGAACTGTTGCTAGATGATTTCAATAGGGTTAAAATTATTGTTTAAGCCTACCATAAACATTTTTTTGCATGGCTGTCTGTGTATGTGTGTACATGTGTGTAATGGATGTTCTATATCTCAGTTCTTTTAACCTTCCACAGTCTTGATTTTATGCATGTCAAAGCTGGCTCTATTTCTTCTCTTTCCCACTTCTCTTGGGAAATATTGTTTTATCACTATGTACATAATCTAGAAATATCTAACCTTCATAATCAGTCAAACATTTCCAAAAGAAACAGAAAAAAGCGAAATGTTGTGCATTTTTTTGGATTTTCCTCCTCATTTGAGATAGTACTAAGACTATATTGTTTCTTACTGAAGCAACTCTAACAAGTTTAGTTTTGCTTAATCAACTGGTTCTTTCAGATAGACCCTCAGAATGCCAATGGGCTACAAGTACAGAAATGATATTTAAAATCTAATTTGAAGATAACCTGGAAAATATAAAGGCTGTGCAAAATAGCTCATAAAACCTATAGGCCTTAGGCACAGCCTTAAACAACACCATAAGTGGAATAGGTACGTAATTTTTTCTCTTGTCTGTAACATAAGTATGGAATTAAGGGTTTCTGATACTCAATGTTGGATTTCAAATAGATTTTATTGTACTATTTGGAATATGTCATCTCCTAATCAATTTCAAATGTAAAATTCTTAAAGAGTCAAGCTAGGCCTTGAGTATTATGATATACACTATACTGTGTAGATAGTAAAGTATCCCAACATGACACTCAGATGATTTCTAACAGAAGAAAAGATGAAGGGAAGGGCAGATGATAGGATAAACAGCAATACTAGTAGTTGCTGCCATGTATTGGGTACTTCTTATGTGGCAGGCATTCCTCAAACAGCTTTACATATAGTAACTCATTCTATCCTCTCAACAACATTTTGAAACAGGAATAATTATTATAGTCTTATAAAGTGTAATTCTTTCAGCCCTGGTTGGTGGGTCTCTGTGGATTGAGCATCGACCTGCAAAGCAAAAGGTCACTGGTTGGATTCCCTATCAGGGCACATGCCTGGGTTGCAGGCCAGGTCCCCAGTGGGTGTGCATAAGAGGCAACCACATACTGATGCTTCTCTCCCTCTTTCTCCTTCCCTTCTCCTCTCTCTAAAAATAAATAAATATAAATCTAAAAAAATGTAATTCTTTCAATTAAATACTTATTCGTAACCACAACAATCTTTTGCTTTCTTTATTGTTTGCCAATCCTGAGAAGGGAAAAATAAGGATATTTTACTTGTTAGTAAGTCCTTAAAAGGTCTCTTAATCTCAAAATTAAACTGTAAATTAACTCCATTTTAGTGGAAAACCATAGGCACTGAGCCATTGAAAGCTTCTAGTTATAAAAAGAAAAACCACAGGGAATATAATATTAGCCAATATATTTCTCCTCCAAACTGTGTTATCACTGAGATCATAAATTATCTTTATTTTACAAAACTTCACAGCAAACAAAAATGAAATAGCTAAATTGGAAGAAAAGTACAAATATCAGACTAGTCTGAATATTGAACAATAAAGAGAACAAGCAAATGGAAGTAAGTTTGCAGAAAAATTATTACAGATAAGTGGAAATAATTATGTGTTTCTTGGTAAAGAGTTTATATTTAATATATAAAGTGACAAAAGAAGCATAGTTATCTTCTATAATTTCAAAATAATATAAATATCAGATTTTAAGAGAACAATGGTGTATCAACACTTTGCAAATTCCTATTTCCAAGAACAATATGCTTTCTTTCATTTTGGTTCTACTCTTAGGACTCACAAATTTTTCTTCTTTTATTACTTTAAAAAGTAATCTGTTTAATACTTCTAATTAAGCTATGAATGGAGAGAGAGAAATCACTGGCAATTTTTGTTGTGTTCCACTAGAAATATGCTTGTTCTAACATTATAAAGTACATATTATTTTGAAATATAAAATATCAGTAGTCATTCTTTGAATTTTGTCTCTTTTTGGAGAGCAAATTTAAAAATGACTTTAGCCATGGACAGATGGCTCAGTTGGTTGGAACATCATCCCATGCACCAAAAGGTTGTGGGTTCAATTTCTGGTCAGTGCATGTACATGAGGCAACTGCAATGGATCGTTGTTTCTCACATCGATGTTTCTCTATCAGGTGGATGTGTCTCTCTCTCTCTCTTTCTGTCTCCCTTCCTCTCTCTCTAAAATCAATAAAGATATCCTTAGGTGAGGGCTAAAAATGAATAATAAACAATTAAAAATAAACAAAAATAAAAATGACTTTCAATTTCATAAGCATATATAAATAATTTGTCAAGGAATAAACAATGAAAAAAGTCTAACTATATTAGCAAAGACATAAAACCTATTATTTATCAAAATACAATAATTACTCTCTTTAGGAGTATCATATGCTCAAGTGATACTTTATATAAATTAAAATTTTGAATAATTATTTTAAATGATCAATGCAAAGAAATATGAACTAGGAATGGGAAAATAGCATTGAACTAAACATTGAATTTTCAATCTATCTCTTTCAAATACTTCTAATTATGGTTCTTAATGTATTAGAAGTTCATATCAGTTATAATTTCCTATTTATAGTATTTGGCAAAGAAAGTAGAGGATTGGGAACACTGTAACCCAACAGAGAAAGCTAGTGAAGCCAAGGAGATAGACTGCAAGACATTCTCATGATTTTCTTGAGGATGACACATTCATAAATCAGGTATTTTAATAATTTGAAATGTCTACTTTTTCCTAACTATGAGTCTATTAGAATTTATGTATTTGTACTTGCAATCCCCCAAGTAAAAGTGAGATTTTTAAAATACCATTGGCATTGTCAAATATAACCAACTAAAACTGTCCAAACCACAACAGGTAATTTTTTCTAATGTATCTATAATGTGTGTTGGTCATATTTCTAAGTAATGCTTCTGGAAATTATCAAAAGTGTTCATTTTCTTACAGATGTTTGAGAAGCACAACCACAATCTGTTTTATAAGAGTATAAAACTATTTTTTAAAATGTTCATATGTACTGATAATTAATCTTCCCTTCAGAATTCCAGCCAGAGAATGGCAACATGATTTCTGCTTATTTTGCTCATAACTTTGGTAGATCTAAGCTTTACAATGATATAGAAGTGACTCCTGATCCTTACGCACATGCACTATATTTCCATTGCCTTTTTCATTCTGGATGCCACATAACTTCAACAACACAGCTGTAATCCAAAAGTTCCACTAATCATAGTCTCTCACATTAGCTTACCACATTCAGTACAATTTCTGAGATTAAATGTTCAACCCTGATTTATACGCCCAACAATAATAACTAGTTTTCTTTGTTCATGATATAAAGCCACACACTATGTGTACTTAGACTTGAGATATAAAATATCCAGATGATAGGTGGTTGAGTATTATTGAGGTAAGGTGGAAATAGAGACAATTTGCCATTCAATTTGTGTACACAGGCATGCACACATACATACACACACACAGATACATCTTACTATGTCAACAAAAACTGTGCTTTGGAAATTATGATACTATTGAAAATGAAAAACTATACAACCTGTTAAGAAAGATAATAGTAACTTAATTTAAATCAAATTTAATTATAAAAGTGTTATATGGACAAACAAAAATTCCTTGAAAACAAAATGATAATTGATGCATCAGACCAAATCAATTTTCACTGAGATTTTCTATGAGCTTCAAATTCCACTGTAGGCCAAAAGTTTGTTTATAACCAGATAGAAATATTGGTTGATCACATTTTGCACAGCATTTCACTAATTTTCCATTTTAAACAACCTTGTTTTTAACTTTTATGATCAACCCTCTTAATTTATATGTGGCATGCATGTACAAATATGCAAAATACTAATGTAAATTTTTAAGTACAATTAATGTACATTTTCAAATATTTCACAATAATACAAGCAATTTAGACGCTACCCACATCTATTTCCTTCAGAAAAGTAACTTATAATCACTTCTTAATTTGTATTTTTATATAGAACATAGTGCTTAAATCTGGCCTTCCTGAGTCGCAATTAACTTTTTAATAGTATTTAAGACCTAGCTAAATAGCATATAATGGACTGCTTCAGTTTTCCATGCATTCTCTAACTGTTGTCATTATCTCAAATAAGTAAATAGAACATTTTAAATGGCACTTATTAAACCTTCCTATAAATATTTGGTAAAAGGCCCTTAGTATTACTTTTACCACTACCTGCTGGGAATATCTGTCATTTGAATTAAGACAAATTAATTAATGTTATGGAGTAATCATTATCATTACATTGTCATCAATCACAACCACAATAGGATGAGAAATTCTAATAAGATGTTTTGATTAAGAATTTTCTAAATCTACACATTTCAATTTAACATAATCAGAGATATATTATTTGTATCTGTAATGTACACATATAAAACAACACAGCAAATAGGAATCAGAGATGCATGTCACATCTCTTAAACAAGAGAGATCAGGAAATTCAAGAGAGTAACTGTGCTCTTTGTTTACAGATCATGTACCACTGAGAGTAGGCAGAACATTTTTCACAACGTATTTCACCTAATTGATACATCCCTAAAATTTCTTACCATAGAACACTCTAGATTTTATAACTAAGGTGAGTGTTAAGTACAGAAGAAATATGACCAAGAAACACAGTGTTGCCTGGAGAGGAAGTGTTTTTTTTATTCTAATAGTTAACATTTAGTTTTTATTCATGAATCAAGTGCATCAAGTGAAAAAAACATTATTGGACTAGTAACAGCTTAATGGTTTTACCTTCACAGAGAGAAGGCCTGAATCAAAGTTTTCCCTCAACATATATATATATATATATATATATATATATATATATATATATATATATATATATATAATACCGGGCTATTAAAATTTTGACCTTCCCACAAACCATAACATAGTTCCAAGCAAAAAGTATTTTTAAATTTTAAAAAACATTATCAGCATGTTCCTTAACCATAAGTGCATTTAAAATAAAAATAAAATCAGAGGAATTGAAAAAATAAGGAATGAAATTTAAAACTTTTCAGTTAAAACCAGTCATTAGGTTTTTAACATTATCATGAAACACTGAGAAATCTTAATAAAACAAATAAAGAATATTGCTATCACATAGTAACATCCTTACATAGATACATGGCTTTAAGTTTTCCTTCTTTGGACACATAGTTGCTACTGGACTACAGCAGTGAGAAGCTGAATAACTCTAAATTGTATGTCCTGAAAGGCACTGAATCAGCAGAGCTAAGTTGTAGCGGTACTGCTTGGCTGTGAACTTTCACTCAGGAGGTGATGAATTAAGTTTTCTCTCTAAGTAGATCCATTTTGGCCACATCTGAACAAAAGTAGTCACCCTCACAAAACTGTAAATAGCTCTGAAGTCTTCCTTACAGAGGTCATTTTTCCCTATTCTGCGGCACTGATGACCACATCCTCATGTGTTCATCACCTACAATGTGAAAATTATCTACAGATTTATCTTCTTTAGCTCTCCTGCCAATATTATGAGCCAACTACTAGATGTCCCTCAAAAGGAACAGATTCATTTGAATTGAAAATAGCTAATAAATGGGAAGAGTTTACGAGATTCTTATGACAAGTATAATAAATGACAAGTTTACTAGAAACTAAAATGCTAAATACTAAAAACACACACAACTGAAAGTTTTAACAGCAAGAAAAGAATTAAACACCACACATTTAATACAGAACAAAACTGTTTTTACAAAAGAAATGTCGCAGATGAGGAGGAAAGTAAGATTTCTTTTATCATTTTGTAATACAAAGTATCTTCACATTTGCCTCCCCCCAAATATTATTATATAAATATTACCAAAAATTAAAATGATCTCTCTGGAAATAAGAAAATATTGATTTAGTGAATTAAATATTTTATCATTCCCTTACTTCCAATAGCCTAAATCACACAAGAAAGTACAACATTTATACATTTAGCAAGAAAATAATTTTTATCATGGTTAAGTCTGCACATTAGAATGAGAAAATTATAATATACATCATGTATACAACATGGAACTATGTTTGGTATTTATTTATAGTTACCTTTCTGTATAAAGCATCTGGGATAAACAATAATTAAAGTTTCAAAACCACTAGTCTAACCAGAACAACTTCACACTATCAATAGCATATAACAGCCTAGTAGCACATACCAACAGCCTTGGATAGGACAGTAAAGAATGCCAGACATCATGAAATGTTTCCATTGTTAGACTTTTGCTAACTTCTCAGTAAATCATTGTCGATATTGCATGTAATGTTTCTTTCTGCCCCCTCCAGTGGGCCTGACTGCTGTACATTTTCCATTCTAATGCAAAGAGCCTACCTAACCAGAGAAAAAGCATTTTCTTCATTTTCAGAGAAACAAGCACAAATGACACATTTACATAAATATGTGTAAAATGTGCTTTGGCCAGAATAAATGGCATGTATGTACACAAAATTCCTCTCACCACATTCCCACCGACATCATCGTCATCCTCATCATTGTCCTCGCCGTCATCACCACGTCACCTTCGTCAACCACATCACTGCAAACACTGGAACCATTTTCTCTTCCTCCCTCTCCCTCTCCCTCAGACTGTCTTACCTCTCTCCCTCCTTGTACTGCCTCCAGTCTTTTCAGGTTCAAACCCTGAAAGAAAACAACGGAATATATTAATGTTGGCAAAGAAGTTAACTAGTAATTAGGACTAATGTGGAAAAATGGGAAAAAATTATTAAACAAAGAAGACCTGAATACAGATGAGTATCTCACATGTGTCAATATCTATAGCTGCATAAATTTTCAAAGTTGGAATAAGCATTTCTTGCTAAATTTTAAGGCTGTAAGTAAAAGCTCAATATAAAGCATTTGCTTTAGTAATGATTACCTGCCCCTTGGGAAAATCACAGCCTAAAAGCTGCGGATTAAAACTGGAGCAGTGCCCATAGGCCGCGCGGTGTTACTGCGCTCTGACACCTGTGCTGGCACATCTGGCCTGAACCTAAGGAAGGATGATAAAGCAGCAGCATCCTGGGCAGCACTGGCCAGCAGCTAGGAAACATTCAGGATATTATCTCCTGAAAAAGGACTTTCTGTCTCTTCTGTTATCATAACTACTTTCTGCACTAAGAGTCCCCAGTGAACAGGATGCTTAATTTAAATGAAAGAAGAGTTCCTCTCTTTCTTAGCAAGCATATTGTAGTAAGTGCTTGTGGCACAACAAAGTGTCTCTCTCCCTCTCTCTCTCTCTTTCCCCACCCAGATTGCCATTCAAACAAAATTCCCAGGGAAACACAGCAGAGCTCTTTCTGTGTGTATTTCCCTCTGTGTATTTCTGGTAATCTACCCCCACAATTCTAGCTGCCTTGGTCTCTCTGAACTCAGGTATTTGTCTCCTCAACTACAAAATTAAAGGCCCTGATGTTCTGTGTGGACTGTTTCTCCATGCACCATAGTCCAAAAACTATCTCCAGGCAGAAATCCAAGTATTGTAAGACTCTTTCTTTTCTCAAGCATTATGTACTTACTTGTCTATTTTATTTTTAATATGTGATAATTGTTTAATATATTTTTCCCAGTTTTCTAATTGTTACAGCAGAAGGCAAGTTGTCTAGATACCACTCCTTCATAAATAGAAGAAGTCAAAGTATTTTAAACATTTTTTTCAAAGGAGAAAATTAAAGCTTACAAAATTTAAATTATGTGTTCTCAGAACCAGAGCTAGTAAGTACAAAAGTAAAACTTAAATCAATATTTTAAGAGTCTGGATACCAAGTTAATCCATTCATCCTTACACAGGGTTCTTTACATTCATAGCAGTAAAAATGTTTCATGTGTTTTGTACTTATGGACACAAATTACTTGTAACATGGGTCTCATGCATAAGTCATGATGCTTCTTCAAGGCAACAACGATCAAGAAGAGCTGGGTGTCAGGACTTTGAGATAAAAGCATACCCACCTGGGTGAAATAGGGACTGCAGGATAAGCTTACCAGGGTAGATACAATATAGTGCATAAACTATGTAAAAAGCTTGGTCATAATTTGGGCACTGAATTACTGAAAGACCAGTCTTGAGGTTGAAAAACTGAATCAGAGAATCTTGATAGCAGGAATTTAGGAGTCTTATGAGGAAAAAAAATTGATATAAGAGGATTCTTCATATGCTAACAGGGCCTCAGTCAGGAATGTATCTTAATGGAGAAGTCAAATGATGTAGGATATGAGATTAACTGAGAATTATTGAGGTATGACCTGGGAGATATGAGCCCTTCACTGATAGCAGAAATTGCTCAGTACTGGATTAGGACTAAGCCTTCTGGTTGGAAGCCAGGCAGCCTGCGTGGGGAAAGCTGGTAGTGGGAAGTGCCCGCTGCGACTTCCAGCTCCTGCCAGGAAAATGACAGCAGTCATGATTTTTGCTGACTCTTATTGATAGTAACTTGTTTAACTTGCTTTGAAAGATCAGACCATAACATCACCCCAATTAATAAGCAAAAATAGTTAGACAAGAAATATTTTCAAAACAATCATTAATCTCAAAGGGACATCATTCCTTCTTTGTGTTCACTTACATATATACCACACAATGTTCACATTTTTAGATGAGATTGGGCATATCAGGGTGGTATGGCCCTAGACACAATGTTCATATTTTTTAATGAAAAAAAAAAACTTAGCAGTTTTATATTTTGTGTAATATCTGCTAAAACATATTAAAATAATTCAAAAATGGTTATTTTAATTATATTCACTGAGACAGCCTGACTCTAAAAGACTTGAGGTAGACAAGAACAGCAAAATTACTTATGCATATATAAATATGTATGTATGCTGGTTTACTACTAAAATTAACACAAGAGTTAAAAAATTTTAACTGTCATATAAGCCACTTATTTATTCTTAAATACATATATTTAAGAATACAATATTGATCTAGCAAGTCTTGAGAAAATCAGGTTTAAAAATACATTGAGGATAGGTTGAGGAAAATGTATTTCTCTTACTATACATATTTTCTCACTAAAGATTATAAATGGTTTGTGGGGGTTGAAATTAAGCACTTGAGGCCAAGCAAAAATGCTGTAAATTATAGGTAAAAAAAAACCCAAAGCCTATGTTCTACAGTGTGCTAAATTAAAATAGTTTAGTAAGGTGTTAGGGGGAAAAGCTGACCGGAAAAAAAAGTGAATTCCCTACCATAGGCCTCTTGCAATACAGCACTCAGGCCCTGGTGTGAACACATCTGTAACCAGGCCAGGGCGTGAGGTCATCTCTGTCTCTCTGAAGAGTACATAGTGGGGAGATCTTCTCTTCATAAAGTTTATGATCTCTTCCCAAGTTGCTATCATGTCAGAAGGATTTCCCTTGCTTCCTTGTAAACAAAAAGTCAGAAATACAGTATGCAATGTCCCTAGATTTGCTTGATTTACTTGTCCAATATGGAAATTCCTAGAATGGATAGAATAGACATTGTATTTTCAGTACAGTGGAGATTTCGTTGTGATAACTTTTCTTAAATGTAGAAAGTAGTTATGACTTAACTGGATAAAACCAAAAATTTAATTTTTAAAGTACTCAAAAAATGTAATTTTTATGTTTAGCCTTAAATATGGAAGCACAAGGAAGAACTAGATGGAACTTCAAACAATTTGTAGTCCAGCCTCTTAATTTGGGGGCAGGCAGCAGGGAACCGAACTTAAGAGGGGCAGATTTTGGTCTCAAACTCTGATCAGTGGGTTTGCAGTCCAGGACTACCTTTCTTTTACCAAAGTATTTCAGTAGTTCTGTTACAAATCATTGCCTGAAGAGCTGTAAAACTTTTGGAGTTTTCTATAACCATTTTATACCCCAGCTTCCTTAGCTGTGGAACTGAGATAGTCTGTAGGAATAAATGAGAAAATCTACATAAAACAGCTCAGAGCCTCATTCATAGTTAACCCCAATATGCACTAACTTTTACTGATCTTTTTAGAGAGAGAGAGAGGTGGAGAGAAAGAGAGGTGAAGAGAGAGATAGAAACATCAATTTGTTGTTCCACTTATTTATGCATTCATTGGTTGATTCTTGTTTGTGCCCTGACAGGGGATTGAACCTGCAACTTTGGTGTATGGGAATGGCAGACAACCCTAACCAACTGAGGTACTTTGGCCAGGGCAATGTGCACTAATTTTTAGTAGTAGCCTAAGCTGTTGCTGCTTTTGTTGATATTATTCAAGTTAAAGACTAGTTATTACTACAGCTATGAAAATAACTATTATTTTTTTGTTGTTCTCTACATGTCAAGGACTGCTCCAAGTGTTTCATCTGGATTAATTCAATTCTTACAATAATTGCATTACATATTAAAACCAAATACTTCTTCCCACGTTGAGCTGAAATGAAAATGATCTTTTAATTGTTCTACTCTATCTGTTTTTGAATGATTTCTTTAGGCAAATTAAGACATGTTACCTTAGTTCTTGCTGTTGTAAGGTTATTTTGCAGCTCTGGTACAGGGACCAAAAAAATGACAAGTGTGTAAAACAGTTCTGACCTCACTTCTCCTTACCACTATATTTCTGCTTAAAAAGGGGCATAATGTGGGTGAGAAAAGCACACCTTTGGAGGATGAGGACAGTGCTGAACTCTGAGTTTCGGTGTATCTATCAAGAAAATAATGTGGGGTGGGAGGATAGGGAGCATTGTGCTGGGTTATCTCTGTAGAACTTTAAATTCGAATATCCATGCATTTTAAACTGGAAGACCAATTCTCTAATCGGATCTCGCTAGGCATCTTTCTATCTTGTATGGCTTCTCAGACTGATGTACCTACTCAAGAAGTTAAAAAAATTCCGAGCCTAAACACAGTTTGTTACACCTATTGCCACCCTTATTTGGTTCCTAAATTCTCATTTTCTTAACTTGGATATCTACCTTTTTATTTATCAGCTTGCTACACACTTTAAATTCAGTGTTAAGTTTCAATTACCTTGCTAATAAAAAAATCTTTAACTACATATATATATATATATATATATATATATGGATTTCTAACCTCAGCCATACTTAGGATTTTTTGGTAAGTTAGTATGAGATTTGTGACTAAACATAGGTTTAGAGAATAGACTTAGAAATTCAGAAACTCTCACTCACAGCTGCTTAAAAACTGTAAGGATTCACTCTTACATATCATTTCCAGTTTTCCTTCGAAGTTAATAAACATAGTTTAAATAATTTTGTGAGCCATTTATCTCTCTTATATTTATTATGTTGGAAAATATTTTTTCTTATACTATGTTGAAATGATGTCACAGAGACATCTGTAGTGCTCCTGTTGGAAAATTTCAGAGTTTATCAAACATAAAACATTTTTTCAAACTTATTCTAATCATCTTTGAAACTCTGTACCTGCAATATCTGTGACCCATTCACCGGGAACTTGAAAATGCTCTTCATCTCCCTTTTCAAAAACTGAGCTATGCCATTAGAGATTTCACCATTTTTCACCGGAGATTTCACCATTTTTCATTGCTAAAGATCTTGCATTTAAAAAAAAAATCATCCCACATTTCTTAAGTAATATCATAACTATACCACAGGATATGTTTAAATATACACATATGAATATAATAAAAATAGTGTATATTTGTTGCATTGTTACTAGATGACAGGTCCTTTACATGACTCATTTTTTTTATTCCTCACAGTTACACAATGTAGCAGGTGTTGGTATGGATTCCCATTTTTGTCACAGAGTAACTGAGGTAAGGAGAGGTTCATTAACTTGCTTAAGGAGACACAGCTAAAGGAAGTAGAGTATTGAACCCAGAATATCTGATCACAGAGCTTCTTTTGCAGACACTATACCTACTGCCTCCAAAAGTAACAATTACTTTGTTTTATGTGTATAGAGATGGCTATCGAACATGAATTAGATAAATAAGTGTTTAACAAATTAACAATTGAGTAGCCCGTTAGATGAAAATGCCTAATACCAGAATTATATTGAAGTTCACCGAACCCATTAACCTGTATCATTTTTATACTCATATATTGAAGAAGTAAATGCAAGATAAATTCTTGCTCTTAAATTCATTTAGGATTTGGAAGTAACTATGAAAAAAAAGTTGAAGTAAATGAGACTGGATTGAAGAGTTCTTGATTTCTTACAAAAAAAAAAGTAAAATTCAATAGAAATATTTCCTGGGGCATACAGAGATTAAAAGAAAATTAATGTAAGTATGTGGGCACAAATAACATTTCATAGAGTTTGTGGTTATCATTGCTGTAGGCTAACTAAAGTATTAAACAAGTGTAACACTTCCATGCCTCTAGTTTTCTTGCAATTGTTGTCTTGGCATACTGTATAAGTTGAATTCCTTCTGCTCCAGGGACTTAGGTCCTCATATTTTATGAGCTTAAATACAATGGAGTTCACCCTGAAACTGGAATATTTCCACTGTTTCCAATGTTCATAGTTGGGAGGTCATCTATCCATTTCACATATAAGACTAACCAACAACATAGAACTTAGTCTACTAAGACTTTATGTAACTGGTTCTCTCTAGGGAACATACCTGTCCCCTTCCCTTCCCCCATCCCCAGGCTTGCTCCCTCTCTCTGCAAGGAGCACTCCTGACCTCTCCTCTTCTTTTATTTATCTCTCCAAGCTCGTGCTCTCTCTCTCTCTCTCTCTCTCTCTCTCTCTCTCTCTCTCTCTCTCTCTCTCTCTCTCTCTCTCTCTCCCTGTTTCTCCTCTCTCTCTGCTAAACTCCAAGAGCCCTTCTTCTGCATCTATAATTTGTTTCTTGAGTTCATTTCTTCTGTGTCTCACTTCTTCTACCTCTGTAACTTTCTAAATAAACTAGGAAAAAAAGAGGCTTTATGTAATATTATTTCTGACAACCTCTTTTTGTTAATCTAATTCTTAAATAGAAAGTTAAAGACCCTGTTTCAGAAAACAAATAACCCTGAATATTGTCAATAAAAGGTGCATGGCTTTAGAATTTTCTCATGGTGGTAAACATCAGTCCAACTGCAAATTTAAACAGACATGACAAGTTAGTACCTAATGTGTGGATTGCAGTATTGTGAAATGTCTGAAAAAATAGTCCCTGGCTATGCTAATTAAATCATTAAACTATCTAGTCACCTGTCTTTTATATCATTACCATGAAACCATAAAAGAAAGAATATACTAGAGTAGTTCAAGAAAATAGATTAATGGCTAGAATATGATTATCTATCAATCAATCTGTCTACAACTTCTGACCATATCTCTTCCTACAAACTCCATCCCCAGCACTCCATTGCAGAGTCTGTTTCTCTTGATAGTCCTTGGACATGGTGGGTGGTCTCCTACCACGGGGTTTTGGACTAGGTGCTAACCCAGGTGGAACTTTTTAACCTACATATCTGCATGACCAATTCCCACAGCTTCTCAAGTATTTACCTACTTCTTACCTACTCAGTGAGGTCAACTTTTATCATCCTATTTAATGTTAGAGTCTACTGCCTACTTCACCTCCTAGAACATGTGAAATCTTTAGATGTAGTATATAAATTTACTATTACTATGTATTACCTATCTTCCCACATTTGTACTTCAGTGCTACACAGACAGAAATCTTTGCTGAATTATTCCAACTGCCCAAATACGGCCTGGAACATGGTAAATACTAAATTAGTACTTAAATGCTTGCTTAATGAATGAAATATTTACTTTCATTTTTGGTATCAATTTTATACTGTTTTCTGTATAACTTTAAGTACACAAATGTTTATTTTTACAGGCTTCTGGAAATGGGTAGAGTCACAGGACAATCTCTTGTCCCACCAAGAAAAACTGCGTATTTTGGTATGTGTTTGTCCTAGAGGGAAAAACTGAAATCTGCATTAACAATGTTGTGCCAGATTTTTACATAAGACATAAAACCAGCTTGCCGTGGAGATCTTAGTCCTTTGTTCAAGTGCCTGGATGGAAGCCAAAGCCATTGGGCCGACAGGGCAAAGGAGATAGTGAGGATAGATGGCAGGCACCTAACATGGGAATCAGAAGGAGTGCTGGGTTCCTTGGGATGCTGTGGTGATTTTTTTCCTTTCTTTTTCTTCTTAAGTCATTTCTGTAGGAAGTTGCTGGGCACAGATCCCAGAGAAAGAAAGGGTCCAAGAGTCCTTTAATAGGCCTGAGTGCAGGGCACTGCCACAGCAGCTGGTACAGGAGAACCTCCTGTCTCAGGTTCAGGCAGAAACAGGATCAAATGAAGAGTAACAGGAAACGTATAGGAAACAATTTTGCTTGGGATGTTAGGAGGCTGAGCTGCAGCCTCTGGTGCAAGCCTTGCCTCACTTGTCAACAGGGAAAAATGAGTTTGGTTAGAAGATCCAGCTGGGATCACCCCAGTGTCTCTTACCTTCATGATCACTGTTAGGAAAAGATTAACTTGTGCGAATTTTTTGAGTTGTTATTTCCAGAGGACTCTTTCGTTCTTCCCAGAAAGACTGCTGTTGGTGGAATAATCCCCCAGTGGCACTCTGCTTATCTAGCCATTTCTGTCACTGCGGTCACTAACTTCTTCCCATTCCACAGTCTTGAACTGCTCAGGAATGAGAAATCCATTATAGTCACTGCCTTCTGTAGAAATGAAGACATTGATCTCAGAAGATTTGGCGGTGACTATCTCACTATCTGGAGAATTCTTGCTCAGGTAAACATTGCGGCCATCTGTTTTGTTAATGAATATGATTGGCACTTTACACATTACCTGAACTTTGACATCCCTACTACTGATTATCCCCACAATGACCACATCATTGAACATCAGACCAAGTTTCTTACAGGTATCTAGTGAAATGGAGTTAATTTTGCCCTTGATTTGTGATGTCGTGTTGACACATGTATATATAAGTATGTAAGCCACCTGCTTCATTCAGTGTCATCAATCACCAGATTAGAAACATTCCCCTGATTCTCCACTTCCTGCCCTCAAATTTGAGGAGAGCTGCCTCCTTTTTTTGTGGCTGGTTTGGGGATGGGCTGATGCCTGATTTAGGGGCAGACAATGGTTTGGGGCTGCTTCGTATTGGACCACACTGAGCCTTCAGGGCAGGGCTCTTGTGAGTCTTCATGTCATCAGATACATATTTCAGGGCATGTGTGATGCTCTCCCTAGATTAATCTGTACAAACAGTGCCAGGTATGAGGCAATGTCAGCTGACCCTGAGCTGGTAGGCATTGGTGGGGCAGATGGGCCTGGCTGGGGAGGTATGAGGAGGGCCTGATCCGGCAGAGGGTCCTGATGGCAATCCACTCACTCAGTTCTTCTGTCACAGGCCCTGTTTTGCTCTGGGCCAAGCTGATGGTTATGGAACTCTTATGTAAGCCTGCAGCTCTGTCCACATACTCACAGAAGTTTTGACCCAGTCTGTGTGCTTCTTATCCACAGCTCTGTACTCCTCAAGGACTCAGTGTGTGTGGAACAGGGCAGCATCAATTATTTCTTTCACATAAGGACCAGGCTCCACTCCACAGTCTCCCAACCCAGGGCCTGGGTACTCTCACTGGCAGCTGACAGGTGACTGAACAACTTGCAGCCTCAGTTCTTCTCCTGAAGGGTTTTCACTTGTTGAATCTGCTCTGAGATGGGAGCCAACAAATCAGAAAGCTTACTGCCTGCAGGCTGCTGGCACTGACAGGCTGTAACCAAGAGAGCTCACTCCAACCTCAGACCTGCATAGACCACCTCCGCATGTTTCTGCACATCTCCGCCAATCTCTTCACTAATCTTCAGCTACTCTGCCACAGGACCAGCAAGCAGTGAGTCAAATGCTTGCACAGAGGAAACTGCTCCTACTTTTGGAACATGGTTTCCACACCTACAGTGCATGTCAGAGGCACTGGATCCTGGCTCCAGGTGGCCCACGGCCCTCTCCAATCTTTCTACTGGATTCTGCAAGTCAGCCATAACGTACCACCTGCTTGGGACTGCAACAGCCGCTCTCATATTGACTTTTTTATTCACCCATGTATCTGAAGACTTCTACCCAGTCCGTGCTGTGTTAATCTATATTTGTAAACTGTACACACAGTGCTGGCTTGAGCAATTACCAGATCAAATAAACTCATTTATTCCTGTTAAAAATTATCAAGAACATAAAATTTCATTTATAACTTGGAGAGTTTCAACATTTTTTATCACACTGTTTTTGAAAAAACTCCACAGAAAGTGTGTCATCATGTTTTTCTATTAAATGCCTAAGCAATCATCAGTGATGGTGACTTTATAAGAAAAAGATTGTTGATTTCAAAAAAGCCCTTAGAATGCAATCTCAGCAGGACACTATACCCTTTCTACCAAGATGACAATAATTATTTCCAGATAAAAAGTAAACTAACATATGCAAGTTTACAAATATAAACTGAATTCAGCTTAAATAAATAACACAAATCCCAGGAATCTATCATGATCACACTAATACCTGATTATTTGGTTTCATCACAATATTAAAAATTAAAAAGGTTTGGTTCAAAAAGAGTAAAGGGTAAAGTTACATATCATCATATACCTACAGTGGATTCTAAATGACATTCAATGGGTTTCTGATACTGACATGAGCCTGTCCATTCCTTCTTTGTTAAGTAAGACCTTGGTAAAAATCCAAGAGAAGCTAGACAATGCTTCTATTTAAACTCTTCTTCATCCTTGACTGGTCCACACTCTGTTCATTCTCTTTTTTGTGTCACAAACACTTCTCCACTAATGGTGGTCTGTACTAAGATGTATTTCCATTCATCAGGTTTCTATCATTTGCAGAAATCTCAACTCCTCGTTTCCTTGAAGTTCCCTTTAAGTAATATCCTTTTATGAGTTATGCCCTTTTATGAGTTATACTGCTAAAGGGGCTTTGCAAAATGCTTCAGGTTAGTTACTGACTGCCCAGAAGGGGTTTCCCTCTCTACTTGTGAGGCACATCCCTTGATGCTGCCCTTTTTTTCCTTTTTGCTGTGGCTGCAGTTTCTCTGGCCCACAGCCTCCGTAAACTACCTCTGTGTTGTTTGCTTCACTGTAGTGATAGGAAGAATTTATGCAGTTCTTGCTTCTGTGGAAAAAAAAAAAGTTTACTGTTTGGAAAGAGTAAAAATGTAAAAATAAACCACCATTGTTTTTTATCCCATGTTTTCCACAATTAAACATCACTGAGCATTGCTTCGGTTCAAGGGCTTGGACTGTTTGTGTGTGCCACAATGACTACGTGGGTGACCTGTGCAGGGGTGTCAACCCTGTGACAGACAGGCTCTGGTGTTAGCACACTTATTCGGTCACACATATTGAACACAAAGAGATTTGGGTAACATCCGGAGTCTTAGCTAGTGAAGTTTGAGGGACTCTTAATACATTGGATTTGGGAGATTGAAAGGACCATCATTCCTTAATGAGAAGCAGTGGTCCCTATAGTTAAAAGAAACTGCCCGAAGATACATAATTAAATACTTGGAATAAAGATTGTCCACATTAAGAAGTGCCTAAAACATATAACTGATAGCATTTTCTAAGACATCTTATTATCTTTCCAAAAGCCTTTTCTGCATCTGTATTGCTAATAAAATGCACATGCCACTGAGAGCTGTTATTTATAATAACTAACAGAAATGCTCCCACACTTTTGGGAGCTTCTCACTATTAATCTAAACTTTCTTCTGATTCACGGAGATCTTCAATCACTTGAGTCTACCACTTTCTCACTTAGTTTCTTCAAAGTTCTTTCTTTTTTAAACTTAACGTTCAAGGCCCATGATAATCATTGGGATGATACGCAAACCTTTCAACTTTCTGAACCTTTTCTCCCTCTGCTGTACTTCCCTAGCTAAGCCTAGACTCCGGACATCATCTCTATAAGGTGTAGCTGCACCTAAGAACTTACAACGTGCTGCTGGAAAACAACAGAGAGTTGTGTTTAAATTTATGATCTCAGGTTTGAAAACTGCTCTCATGGAGGCCTCAAAATCTAAACCCTTCCGACTTTAGAGATTTTATACTTGCTGTTTGCTTCTTGTAATGATCCCCCCCACGATAGTCATAGGGTTATAGCATTACATCCTTTGCAATTCGAATCTGTTTAAATTTATTGTATCAGAGGCCTTCCCTGAACACAGCATCTAAAATAAACATCAAATTGCTTATTGTTGTGTCACCCAATTTTAATTTTCTGCTTAAGACTTACCACCTAAGCCACTTCTTTCATTTATTTATTTACTGTATTGTGGACTGGCCATTTCTTCTCACTACAACGTAAAGTACCTGACAATAAGTGACATTTCTGTTTTGTAAAATGGTAGAACCCCAGTTCTACCTCATTCTAACCTCATTCTAACTTAGAATGAGGTCTGGCACTTAGTAGGTGCCAAACAAATGTTTGCTGAGTGGACAGAATGAATAAGCCTCTGTACTTCTCATATTTATTTACTGCCTTATATAAATGTGGCATTAACATAAAAACTCTAATATTTGCAACTCAAATTCATTCAAAAGAAAATGAAGTGAATTAATCGGTTCCTTTCTCTCAATAACCTTTGGCAAATAACCTGAACCTCTGAGATCACATTTCTTTTCAGAAAAATTAGAAAATTGAACTAGACAGTCTTAAATAATCTCTGTTAACTCTAAGATACTGAAACTTTCTTTTCTTTGAGAAAATTTTGCTGTAAACCTCTCAATTTTAATATTTGAGGTTTATTATCTAATCAGTTTCAGCTCGAGAACAGTATTAATGGCCATGTCCTTCACCTACATGGAATCAGCTTCTCAGTGCTTTTCTTTAAAAGTCTCCCTCAACTACTTTAAGAGCTTTCCAAACATGTTAAACAAGTCACCTGTGCCAGTGTGAGTGCATTATTTAAAGTTGGCTGTAGATTTGTAATGTTTTCAATAATTATTACCTTGTAAATTGGTACAGCTTTCAGTATGCCCATGTAAAGTTTCCACTTTTCAATACAGTACTCATAATTTAAAGCTCTTTATTGTCTGAGCAACTCCACTGAAGGCTCAAGATTAAACAAATAAATCAGATTGTGTCAAAATCCACTGCTAGAGATCTTACTTTATTAAACGTGTTTATTTCTGTCATTATTAATTTCTAGGAACAGAAAAACAAGACAGAAAAATAAATGTGTAGTGCCAGACTGCAAGTCAGAAAATGGACCATAGCTTAAATTTTCATCTGACAGATCAATGTTCCATAATGTGATTTAATGTCCTCTCAAACTCAAAGACCTACCTGAAAATAAAAATTACAATTTCTATGTCTTCTTAGTATCTAACCTAATTTGACTGAATTTGCAACATGAATTTTTGGAAATTGGATCTCTCTTGCAAATTTATGGCTATTAAGAAAAAAATGTTACAACTATTAACAGTATATTTTTATCCTCCCAACCGGTGCTAACATTACATCTTTGAAAAGTCAAGTGATACAGATTTCCATTCAAACTAGTCCAGTGATTTGTTATAGTAAGAAGAAATGAATTAAATAAATTGTATGGCTACATTTGGCAAGGATTAGCCAGACAGGATGTACCAGTTAGGAAAATATATTTTGAAATTAAATATCTGTGTTCATTAACTTTAATGATATTATTCTCTAATTTATTCAACTTGAAAGTGTAGCCATGGAAACATTAGGTGCTTTTCCTTAAGAAAGTGAAATCTGACCACAGCTTGAAGGTCTAAGGATATTTAACTAACAGAGAAGCTGTCAGAAATGTTATTCTTTCCTCTTAAAAATTTAAAACCATTTTGTAGCATTTTATAGCAGGGATGTGCAAACTTGTGAGAAACTTTGAAATTCCCTAGGGACTCCCTCCTTACCCATCCTGTCCCACCATCACCCACCACTGAGGGTGCCAGTGACACTAAAGAGCAAGGAGAGACTAGGTCTCAGTGCAGCGATGCTCCACCTGCTGCCAGTCAGGTACACACCCGCTGACCCCGCTCTTCTATTTTCTGGCTTATTTATTCATTCTACAAATATTTTTAATGCCTACCAAGTGCTGGGACAAGATGAACAGGGTATATTTCTTATAGTGCTTACATTAAAATAGTTTCAAAATGTGGAATTGTATATAAAAATTTCTAGAATATGAGCATTAAAAACATTTAAGAAATCATTTTGCTCATCTTTGATTTTATTTGTGTGGAAATTGAGGCCTAGAGATAGGGAATATGGCTTCTCAAAATTACAGTTAGTGAAGGTCCATAGTATACAGGGGTGGGCAAAAGTAAGTTTAGAGTTGTAAATTTATTCTTGTATCATTTGTTTATTAATAACTGTATTGTTGACTTGTATTATTTCCAACTGTAACACCACTGTGTTAAACTACTGTAAAACCACATTTGCCCACCCCTGTATATGATGTCAGTGTTTGTTCTACTTCTCTACATATGCATAAGGATAATTACCTATTCATTCTGCTTTTTAAAACATCCCTTTCCTCCTCTTATTCTGGTTATTCTTTTGCTGTGACATGGATGACCTGGCTGAGAGAGTTTCACTTTCCAGTTTGCCCTTTTCTGAATCACCTTCAATTTCAGGTTCTTTTAACTGTTGTCTGATGCCATAGGAACAAACTTGGCTGCAAAGGAGGCCAGGTGAATCCCCGAGGTTTACTGCTCCGTACTTCATTTCTCTTATGTCGCTAACTGTGAGACCATTTGGCAACAGTAGACTTTGAGCCTTAAGATAATTAGTTCTTCCTCAGAATGGCACAGTTTTTAAGGAGGAAAGTATGCAGCATTTGTTTCAAAACCCAGATCTATCATTTGTACTATATGACCCATTTTAGTGTCTCTTTGATATTTTCTGAAATAGTATACATGAATAATATCCTTAATAAGGTTGTCTCCTTATGTCTTACTTCTGAATTATTTCTAATACCATCCCAAGCACATCTTGTCCCAATTGAATAGAAACTAAAAGTCTTGATGGAAAAATAAAAAAATACTAAAAATTAAGTATAAAATAAAAATGTAATTAATGTGAATGAATAATGTTTAATACCTTAATTATATACTGTATATGTAGTAATTTTATTTTATAGTTATAAGTACACTTTGTACCTAGGATTTAGAAAATTACTAGATATTGAATCTCTCAGTATTTTCCTAGTACTTTAATTCAATCATACTAATAGAGGAAGACATATTCCAATATGAATTCTAAAAAGATGAATAAAAGTTTTTCAGTTGCTTGGATGAAAACCCATTTTATAATTTCTAAACACAAATACGCATCAGATAATAATCTAAGTCCAATGAAGTTGAAATATTTATTAATAATGTAATATAATTTTTCAAGGAATTTGTTTAAACATACTAAAACAATCAGACCAGGTCTTGCTAATTTTGTTATTGTTCTTCTTTTTTTTTTTTTTTTTTTTTTTTGGTGATGAGACAAAAATCAAATCCAGATGAATCAACAAAAAATAAATCAGTTGTAATCAAATAATTTATAATAAATACATATTTTGTCTTTATCCACAGGTCCTATCACAGAGCTCCTAAAACTCTTCTAATTACCTAAGTGATAAATATTAACACAGTGTTATCACTTGATTTTTCAATATTGTGGGAAAAAATTTCTACTTCATTGCCATGGGATAGTTCTCCTTTTTTGAAAGAAGATGAGTAAATTAATCCTTTTGGTAGGAAATTAAAAATCCTTGCAAGTGAGACTTAGTTCACACATCTAATATCATTTATAATTAATATGATGGAAAAGAAAATTAATAGCATAATATAAATATAATTTACACCATTGTTATTATATTAATTATATATGAGGTCTGTCCAGAAGGTATCCAGCCATGTACTACTAAAAATAGAGACATTTTATTGAAAAAGATACAAGATACAAGACACACTGTACACAGGACAATGACACCTCAGTCCCCTTCATAGCAGGCACTTTGGGATCTCCCACAGTTCTCCCAGTCACCATCAGCTGCCCAACTGTATTTTCCTGAATCTCACTGATGGTCTGAAATCTTTTCTCTTTCAAAGGTGATTTTAGTTTTGGGCAAAGCCAAAATCACAGATCACCAAATCTGGGCTGTAGAGGGGCTGAGTCACCAGGGTGATTTGATATTTCACCAAAAGCTCTGCACGAGATGTGATGCATGGGCAGGAGCATTGTTGTGATGAAGCTGCCAATCACCAATTGTCCATAGCTGCAGTCTTCTGAGTCATCTGAACAATTTCCATGGAGAAATGTTCCAGCTTAACACAAAAATTAATGCAGATTTGTTGCTCTACTCTCTTACTCATTTTGAATGCAGTGACCACACAGTACACATGCACACTCAGTGGCACCAACTGCCCCCACTGACTAGTAGAGTGAAGTCATCATTGCTCACACATGTGCATTCCAGTCCACTCTCCTTGGCTGCCAGGTTACATTAATGTCACACAAACAGTTCTTGTTATATTAACAATGGCTGGACTTTTTCCAGACAGACCTGTAATGTATATTTTTGTGTCATATTATAATATGTGAAAGTATGCAGTGTTGTACATCCACAGCTGTGTTTGTTCCCTATATCAAAGATGCCATTGTAGTATATTTGGCACAGAAATCTTAAAAACAATAGAGCTCAAATGTCACTAGCTCATAGAGCTTTTTAAAAATCTTATTAAAGAAAATTCATACTCCTTTTTCTGACACTTCCTTAATCCTTTGAACACTTACTAAAGCATTTACCATAGTCTACTCCTCATGTTAAATATCCATGCACATCTCTCTCAACCACTATGGCCTTGGGTTTACCAAAGCTCTGTAATTCCTTTTTTAACAGTGCGGTAGAGAACAAGAAAATGGACTTTAATAAATGTGTGTTCCTGAGTTATATTTAATGATTCTGATTTGTCTTTATAATGACAGCAAAATTCTGAAGAAAATTTTCAAAACCCAGGCTTAGATAATTAGGATTCTTCTACTGGTAACAGAAGATTACTGCCATTATTCAGTGTTCTTTCTCATATTAAATTGTATATTTTGATTCAAAATGTGCTGAGTTCCACTGTTCTCACATACTGACTCTGTAAAATGTATAGGAGAGGGTTAACATAGTTTGCCTACTGTTTTTCTTTCAACAGATCTGTTTGCAGGGCTGGTTCTAAGCTGGTGTCTGGGCACTTAGCTTTTGAAGTTCTCTGCATTGACATGTCTGTTCTGTTTGCCTGAGTCAGTGAATTCACTGTGCCGGTCTGATTTATGGTGAACATATGTTTTCCTTCTGGGAATCGGGAATTTCTATGATTGTAGCTGTTCACACAGGCAGAGTGCCTATATGACCAGTGCCCAGCAGCATCCTTGGACTGAGTTCCCAGCAGGCCGTACTGGGCAGAAGAAACACTGCTCACACATAACAAACCATAGCCACCAGGACAACTGCCTGAGTTCTCTGAATCCTTCCTGCAATTCACAGAATGATCCTGAGAACCATGAGGAAGGGAAGAACTAATTAGATACTGGCTTGTTACTTCTCTTAGCAAACTTCTTCCAATCACTTGGACATTCTCATTACAAAAGATGAATAACCCAGTATTATACAGAAAATGAACTGCCCCCTATACTTCCTAAGACTTCATTCTTCTATAAGTAATTCCTACTTGCTCACAACAAAGGCACAGTTTACACATGGCTTTGCCTAGTTAAAAGACAAAAGAATGAAAAGAAAGATAAGTAAAATGTATTTTTTCTAAAGATGAAGCTGTATTTTTAAAAAATACTGAGGAGATAGTACGGTAGAAAGAAAGCATCACTGGGTTTTATAATCAACTTACCATCCTGCCATTTCCCAAACATGAGATCTTAGGGAAATTATTTAACCTCAGTGTGAACCAATTCTGAATATGTAAAATGGGATAATAACACTTGCCTGCCACTCTTGTAGGATGCTGAGAGGATGAAATAAGTTAAAATGTGTTAAATACATCTGGACATTGTTATATTGAATTAGGATTTCTTTTGTCTATAATTCAAGGGTTTAGGCTGCAAAAGAATCAGGAAGATGTAGTTCCATTAAATTCTGCCCTCTGCATACAAAGTTAGAACTATACAGTCATGTGCCCTCATTTTGGGGGAAAGAAGGAAGACAAGGACTATGAAAAGGAGTCAAATAAAGAGCAGCTGTTCAAGAGTAAAAAAAATAAATTCTTAATAATTATTTTTCTTAAAAGTGCCAGCAAGCCTCCAGAATGCTTCTAATTCAACTAATATTTTTTTATATTTTAAATACTCTTTCAGATATTTATTGTGAACCAGGCACTAAGCTGATAATCACATCATAAGCCTTGTGTCAAGTAATCCTATGTTCCACCTTTGAGTTTAGGTATTATTATTATCCCAGATGAAGCATTCCAGACTTTAGTTATTACAACATGTCCATATGGCTTAGTGGGAGCCCGGCAGAGCAGGCATAGTGCATGGACTGTGTGTGGGTGTCTTGGGTCGTAGCCCAGTTCCTCTTCAATAACACTACAGCATCTTCCTGCTCCTCTGCTTTGGCTTGGAACACAAAACTTAATGATTTTCTATTTCATTTGAAGGTAACTATTCATGTCATAGCTAGATACCAGTTTTTCATGTCAGAAATAACATATTTTTCATAATATAAATGTAAATATTATTTGATGTCTCAGTATAACTCTTATAGAGTATGGAACTGGGCCTAATGAAATCATTGTTTTTTCCTGGACTTTTGCTTTGCAAGTTTACCCTGCCAATTTACATAAATCAGTGTGTATCCAAAACAAAGTCCAACATGAGAGGTATTTAATATTGTGGGGAATCCTACTAGAGATTATATTTGTGAATTTCCTTTCCCTCTTCTTTAGTGAAAGAGATAACAAAAGAATCATCTCAAATTTACTGAAGATAAAATGTCTCTAATTGATGAGTACAGTGTGCTCTTGCATGAACAAACTTGGGAGAAAACAGCTATGTGCGGATTCTTTATGCTTTGAGAACTAAAATGATAATATGACTTTTAGATATGGGTCACTGAAGAGACGTGCTTTGATATTTTAGACCACTTATGTGTGATCCAAATCAGTAATCCGAGGACCACCTACACGGATGGCTGTGTAGGCACTGATGTAGGTAGCACCAAGGGTTGCAATATTAGAAGACAAAGTATGAGAACCCTCTGTCTGAGATGAGGCCTGAGATTGTGTATCCCCTGGAGGGACAGAGCAAGCCTGTGAGCCAAATCAGTAAGGCTACCTCATAGATTCCTAGGCTGTTATGGACCCAGGCATCAAACATTGACACTGCATGACAGCAGAGATCAACATAAGGATGCAAGGAGGAATTCTAGTGTTCCTTCTCTGTGGGTAAAGAAGTAAAATTTGATCCCTTCAGGGCTATAAACTCTGGAGTAGTCTGAATAATTAAAGGGAAGGCAAAATTTAACCCAGAGTTATTGAACTTCCGCTAATTGCAGTTAATTTAAGAAAGAGATGTAAGATCATTTCTGCAACCTAGTTTTGTTAGCGAGCAGATATAGTGGTATATCAATATCTGTTAAATTGCCAGTAAAAGACTAAAAAGAGAGAAAGCATATAAATATACTAAGATCCTGTGCAACAAGGATAATAGCCAACAGATTTCCTGTAGTATATTTTGTCCCCAGGAAGTTGATGGCCTCCAGTCCCCACTTAACCTAAATAAAATACTGAATGCCATGCAAAAATAATTACAAGAATTTCCTTCACCTTTTATTAACTTTCCAATCAAATATTTATTAACTATGCACTGTATTCAAGGGACTTGGCTATATTGTGCTGCAGTCAGAGACATGACTCCTAACCTGAGAGCTTAAATTCTACCACAGGGAGAGAAATTAAACAGTTAAATGCACACACCAATATGCTTGCTTGGTCTTCTCATGATAAGCATTTTTATGAGGGACTAATAATAAAAAATATGAATGAATGATACCTCTGTCAACATAAATTATATCAGAAGTGAGGGTGAAACCAAATATGAGCTATAGGGTGAAGTAAAGCTTGTTATAGTCTCTGGGAAATTTGAATTTAATTTTACATTAGCCACAGAAAGAAATCATCTCTCTCCTTGTTGGACTTTTACTCAGAAAAATCTGAGACCAGTATTTCCTCTGGTTATTTCATTCTGAGCCTAATGATGACAAAAACAGAGTAGACAAAAACACATAGTAGAAAATACAAAAGAAAAAAAATGCAGGGAAGTAGATCCATAGCTTTATCCAGGGTATTAAGTCAGCCTTGAAACTATCCTTCTCTCTTATGTGAACAATAAGTTTCTTTACTATTTATGTGAGTTTGTGTTGGGTTTTTGTTGTCTGTACTTGAAAGCATCTGCACTGATGAAACCTTGCACAAGTCAGTTAACCTCATAATTCTTTTATTTGCAATATAAGCCCTAAGGAAATTAGAGTCTTATTATGAATATCTAATGAGATGATGTTTTTTTCTGTGTACTGCAATCTATAAAAGCAAATACATTTTAAAGTCATTCTTTAAGAGTATGAGCAAAAAATAATTATCAGAATTAAGTTCATTCTCACTAAGATTCATGCCTATAAAACTAAAATGGCAAAAAATATGTGTGGGTACTATTTTTAATACAGAAGAATTCCGAACAATTTTTTTTTATTTTTAATGGCAACCACCAACATATGTCCAATAAAATTGGACATTTTATGAAAATTTAATATTTAAAAACACTTTCACATTTCTGTTACAAGAGAAAGATGAAGTCCCTGAAGGAAAATATTTGAAACAATTATGAAATATTATGTTCAGTAAATAAAAGTGAACAATTTCCTATTAAAATGCATGAGCTGTGAGCCAATATAACTATGCACACCATCATCAACCCCATTTAGGTCGTTGAACAGAGAAACACATGATATATTTGAAGAACATAGGGTCTAGCATTGAGGCTGGTTCCAGAAAAGCAGACTTGAGAGCAGAGAACATCAAACCAGTCTGAAGAACCACAAGCACAGACATGATATGAGTGGCAAGAACAAATGAAGTAGAACCAGGGCTTTTGACAAAAGCTTGAGAGGTATTTTTTCAATGACATTATAAAAGAACTTGTTTCAGAGGATTTTCCATTGGCTATATACATTGTAAGGTCAAGTTTGCATTTTACCTTCATAGCTTTGTAAATGCATCCCTCTACAATTAAAGTGTTTTCTATTTTTTGTATTTGTTTTTGTTTTTGTTTTTGTTTTTTATTTGTTGTTCTTGTACAGTTTTCTGTCTTTTACTCCCATTCCAGCCCACCACCTCAGCCCTTCCCACCTTCCTCCCATTTCCATCCCCCAAGATTTTATCCATGTGTCCTTTATACTTGTTCCTGTAAACCCTTCCCCTTTCCCCCAATCTTCCCTCCCCTCTTCCCTCTGGTGACTGTCAGTCTGATCTCAATTTCAGTGTCTTTGGTTATATTATGCTTGTTTGTTTGTTTTTGATTAGGTTCCTGTTAAAGGTGAGATCATATGGTATTTATCTTTCACTGCCTGGCTTATTTAACTTAGCATGATGCTCTCCAGTTCCATACATGCTGTTGCAAATGGTAGGAGCTCCTTCTTTCTTTCTGCTGCATAGAATTCCATTGTGTAAATGTACCATAGTTTTTTGATCCATTCATTTACTGATGGGCACCTGGGTTGCTTCCAACACTTAGCTATTGTAAATTGTGCTGCTATGGATATTGGGGTGCATAGGTTCTTTTGGATTGGTGTTTCAGGGTTCTTAGGATATAATTCTAGCAGTGGGATTGCTGGGTCAAAAGGTAGATCCATTTTTAGTTTTCTTAGAAAATTCCATACTGCTTTCCATAGTGGTTGTACCAGTCTGCAATCCCACCAACAGTGCACTAGGGTCCCCTTTTCTCCACAACCTCTTCAACACTTGTTGTTTGTTGCTTTGTTTACAATGGCCATTCTGACTGGTGTGAAGTGGTATCTCATTGTGGTTTTAATTTGCATCTCTCTGATAGCTAGTGATATTGACAGAGAGCCCAGAAATAAAACCAAGTCTCTATGGTCAATTAATATTTGACAAAGGGGGCAGCAACATATAATGAAGTAAAAATAGCCTCTTCAACAAGTGGTGTTGGGAGAACTGGACAGCTACACGCAAATAAATGAAACTTGAGCACCAACTTACACCATACACAAAAATAAATTCAAGGTGGATAAAATATTTAAATATAAGCCGTGACACCATTAAAGTCCTAGAGGAGAACACAGGCAGGAAAATCTCAGATATTTCATCCAGCAACATTTTTACTGATATGTCCTCTAAAGCAAGGGACATAAAGGAAAGAATAAACAAATGGGATCTCATCAAGATAAATAGCTTCTTCACAGCTAAAGAAAACAGTATTAAAATAAAAAGAGAACCGACTGTATGAGAAAACATATTTTCCAATGATACCTCAGGCAAGGGTTTAATCTCCAAAATATATAAAGAACTTACACGACTCCACTCTAAGAAGACAAGCAACCCAATTAAAAAATGGGCAAAGGACTTGAACAGACACTTCTCCAAGGAGGACATACAGAGGATCCAGAGACACATGAAAAGATGCTCAATAAAGTGTTTTCTATTTATATTGCTCATTAAATTATTCCAGTTTGGCCATGGGTAAAAAATAAAATTAGGTTTTGCAAAAGGATTAGCCAGTTGCTTTTTCTATTTATTGTTTTATTTATTCACTAATAAGATTATTATAATAAAGTTAACCTTATAATAATGATATTATTTATTAATTAAAATTCTCAATATTTCCTAATAAATACTTTTTTGTTTCTAATTTACCTATCAACACTTTATTATGCCCAATGCTTCTCAGGTAAATGGCAAGAAAGGATAGTGGTTTTAGCATCATAATTGAGGATGGGGCAAAAGTAGATTTATGTCTGTTTGTATAGAAAATAATACAACAGTTAATAAATAATAATATTAGGACAAACTCTTTGTTTCATGTACTCACAATTATAAACTTCCTTTTGCTCCACCCTGTATAGTTGGCTGGGTATTTTCTGTTACTATTATAATGGTTCAAGAGAAATTTTAAAGAGAATAGATAAAAGGAGAAAAGATTTAGAGCTAAAAAAATGTTAGTAAATCTTCCTGAATCAAATACTGACCTCAGCCAGGGAGGAAAAGGGAGTTTCTTAAAGGACCATGACTAAAAATTGATTGAATGGTTGTTCAGCAGCCTGAATTATGGCACAAAAATTGATCCTAGAGAAAAAAGCAATTACTATTTTTGGCATTCCAGCAGTGACAGTGGTCTGTGTGAAACTGTCACTACTCAGAGTGATGAGGGGGTTTTCAGAGGTTTTGTGTACTGGCTCTTTTCAAATCATGATTGTCTGAAAGCATATAAGCATGTTTTAATGTAAGACTCATCAGATCTTATATAAAAGCTTTAAAGAAAAAAATTGCCAAATATAGACTCATGCTAGATCGTATTAGTTTTTCTAAAGACTGAAAAGTAGTTTCATAAAATAAAACAGTGACTGATGGACCTTTAACAAAATATTGAATTATTGTTTTTTTAAATTATGACTTCTCATTTTTCTCTCTCTTGCTAATAGGATTCCTGTTATGCTGCTTTTAATTAAAAAAAAACAACAAAGAACATACATCTTATCAATATTATTTTGTACTCAATCCTTTTTATTCAAATTACTGAGTTATTATCAAATTATTAACATCATAGAAAGAGATTCAGTATTCAAAGTTAGGACTGGTACTTTGGAGATATATACATATAACTTTAATAAACACAAATCGAATCATTTATTAAACACATATACACATTCAACATTAAATGCCTTGGTTCAAAAAAAAGGAATTTTTAAAAATTCTTTACATACAAGCAAATTCAAGAATAAGTGAGGTTTAGGGAATCACTATAAATAATATAGAGAGAATATAAGCCATAGTCGGATGTGACAAAAAATAAAAGTATGCTCAAAGGTGGTTCTTTGGCAATCTTAAAATACTACCAAAGTAATATAGGATTCCTTCCATGACATGGTTCTTTTAAAAAACATATATTACTTTCTGCCACCAGTAAACATTTCTTATTTTTGTATAGGGATAGATTTGGTATTCTGTATTTGGAGGAAAAATCACTATAGAAATTATTATAGAGCAGGATACAGAGTATAATAAATCAACCTGATAAATCCCCCATTTTGGAGAAGAAATATTGCATATTGGCTAAATAGAAACCTAGTTCAATTACCAGATCCTTCACTTAAGAGCTATGCAAGCCTGAGCAAATTACTTAAATTTTATAAGCTTCAGTTTTCTCGTCTACACAATGGGAAAAATCGTACTTAATAGTGTTCCATAAACCAGTATGTTTAGCTTAGGGCCTCTAAGCCTTCTAAGGCCTCCTAAGGCAAAGCAGACTTATTTAAAGAAAGAAAAAGAGATCCAAGATGGCGGCATGGTAAGAGGACGTACATCTCTTTGCCTCCCACACATAGGTCTTAAACCGGGACATTTTTCAATGCAGCACAGCAAACAGACACCAGAAACACAGCATATTTGAAAACAGATTATCGAAAACTACAGTGGACGTTGAAAAACCGGACGGTAAGGAGAGTACTCCGGCGGTGCGGAGACCAGGGCGGGGGCCGAGAAACCGGGCCAGGGCTGGCCGTAAGATGCAGGGGAAGGAGCTGGGACATCCGCTCCCTGGGCAGCCAAGCAGGGACCCGCCACGCCAGCATAAACCTGGTCGCTTGAAATCTCAGTCAGGAGTTAAGACCTCATAGCCCCAGGAGGAACAAACGCAGGAGCTAGAGCGAGCACCTTGGTCTGTGCCCGCGCGACATTGTAAAACCAGCCGCTCCCTGATCAGCCAAGCAGGGACCCGGCAGCTCGGAGACCGGGGTCGGGGCTGAGAAACCAGGCCAGGGCTGGCCGTAAGTCTCAGGGGAGGGAGCTGGAGCATTCACTCCCAGGACAGCCAAGCAGGGGCCCGCCAGGCCAGCATAAACCTGGTCGCTTGAATTCTCACAGACAGGAGTTAAGACCTCATAGCCCCGGGAGGATCGAACGCGGGAGCTGGAGCGAGCACCTTGGTCTGCGTCCTCGCGACATTGTAAACAGCTGCTAGGGGATCGGTGCATCAGCGCGCCCAGGGAGACCCGGTGCGACAGGGCATGCAGTCGCTGGGCACCATAGGGGTTGAACCGTGTTCATGGGACAGTTGGAACCTGTGCAACGAAGACTCAGGGAACATCGGGACTTGTGGGCGCACGACCACAGTTCGCGCCTGGGTCCCTGGGCAGAGAATCTAGGGACACCTCTGAGGACAGTAGGCCAGAGAAAACTGAATGCTGAACAAGGGAAAAATAAAAAAATAAAAAACAATACGGTCACCCCTCAGCCACTACAGTCTTCAAGACCAGAGAAATCAGCTTGGCAAGATTGATAACAGCAAGAATTAGCGGTTTTGGTGTTATTCGGTTTTTTAATTTTTTTAGTGTTTTTTTTTTCTTTTCTTTTTTTTTCTCTTTTTCTCTTTTGCACTATTTTGATCTCTTTTACCCCTCAACTCCTTTTGGCTTCTCAATACTTCTTTCTTGTTTTACTCCTTCTTCCTTTCTTCCCAAGCTTACCACTCCTTCCTGTCTTTTTTCTCTTTTTCATTCTACTTTTCTTTATTCTCTTTCCACTTTTTTATTTCCTTTTCCTTCTTTTCTTTCTTTCCTTTCCTTCACTTTTCTCTTTTTTAAACACATACAAGTGAGACAAAAACAAAACAAAACAAAACAAAACAAAAAAACCTGGAACTGTGGAAAGACCAGAGTTGGCCCCAAAGAAGGGG